>PVKN010002639.1:0-25501 GCA_004027915.1 Capromys pilorides | reverse complement strand
AAACTAGGAATACAGCTCAGCAGGACAGTGCCTGTCTGGCAGGCATAGTTCATGAGTTCGATTCCGAGCACAAACTAAAACTAAAACTACACGGAAACACAGAAGATCCAGAAGAACAAAAACAATCCTAAAGGAAGAGGAAACTGGAGGCACTATAATTCTCAATTTCAAACTGTACTACAAAGCTACAAAAACAACAGAATGGTAATGGCAAACACCCCCCCCCCCAAAAAAAAAACCCCTCACAGACCAATGGAAACAAGCCCACATAGCTACACCCATCTGATTCCAGATAAAGGAGCCGGAAACACAGAAAAGACGGCCTCTTTAATAACTGTGCTGAGAAAACTGGGCGTCCATATGTAGAAGACTGAGACTAAATTCCTCTCACCAACTGAAAAAGGATAAAAAAATGCAAAGAAGGGGCCAGGGAGATAGCTCAGGGGGGCACAAGTGCCTGCTTGGCAAGTGCAAGGTCCTGAGTTTGATTCCCAGTTCCAAAAAAAACTAAATATGATTTCCTGCGAGCCTTGTATAAAAATCATGGGCGTGAGGGTGGGGAGATAGCTCAGCAGACTGAAGCACCAGCTTTGGCAAGTGCAGGAACCACAGTTTGATCCCTGG
Organism: Capromys pilorides; assembly: GCA_004027915.1. Classification (NCBI taxonomy): domain Eukaryota; kingdom Metazoa; phylum Chordata; class Mammalia; order Rodentia; family Capromyidae; genus Capromys; species Capromys pilorides. The sequence goes on along the minus strand of PVKN010002639.1, from coordinate 24,877 downwards.
TCCTGCATGCTATGCTAGTGCTGAGCTGGCGACCAAGTCCGGGCATGCTGGTGCAGCCTGCCAAAGCTGCAGAGGTTGAAAACAGAAGGATCACTATAAGTCTGAGCTGTGTAGTAAGATCTTGTATCAAATACATACATTTAAAAAAAAAACAAAAAACAAAAACACAGGGGTGCCAGGCGTGGTGGCATGCCCTTGTAATCAACAGCACTCAGGAGGGTGAGGCAGGAGAATCGCTACATGCAAGACCAGCCTAGGTGATAAAGTGAGCTCAAGACCAGCATGAACTGCATAGTGAGACCCTGTGTCAGAAAAAAAGAAAGAAAGAAAGATAGATAAATGGGGGACACATCTAAAGCAATAGGCATAGGCGATGGCTTCCTAAACAGGACTGGCCCAGGGAAAAAACACCAAGGTCCAATAAGAGGAACTATCTCCCAAAAGCTCTTGCAAAGCCCAGGGAAACCACCAGTAGCAAAGAGACAGCCTACAGAACAGGTGAAAACCTTTGACAATCACTCTTTTTTGTTGTTTTGCTTTTATTTCCTGAGACAGGGTCTCACTATGTAGTTCAGGCTGGCCTTGAACTCCCTGTGACGTTCCTGCCTCAGCCTGGCTGCCAGCTATTCTCATAGCAAAAACTGTACTGAGATTCCTTCTCACTCAGTGGAAATACAAAATAAATACTGCCAGGATGGAGGTGGTGAACCCTCTATGTTGGTGGTAGAAATGTAAATAGAACAGTGTATGGAAACCAGTATGGAGGTTCCTCAAAAATTAAAAACATACAACTGAAAGAATTAAGTTAGTACACGATGGGGTTACCTACACTCCTGTGTTTACTGCCAAGGTAATGGAACCGGCCCAGGTGGCCACCAACAAATGAATGGATAAACATGGTCTTTGTATATAACGGGGTACTACTTGACTATACATAATAAAAGCTAAGCAAAATAAGCCTGACTTAGGAAGTGTATATCTTCCTCACTATGTGAACTATATAACTTCTGTCTGGGGGTGAGATGCAAAGCACATTTTTCTTTTTAAGGGTATTTTCTGAGTTGGTAGCCCTGGTGGCAAAAGCCTATAATCATAGCACTTCGGAGGCCCAAGGCAGAAGATCATTATGAGTTTAAGGCTAACTTGGGCTACATAGTGAATTCTAGACTAGCGTGGACTATAGAGGCCTATCTCAAAAAACTACAGTATTTTTTGAGTTGGGCTATTATTAGATGTTTCTAAGTGGAGCAATTTAAGGATTCTAATAAGGTTGTGATGGATATGTTAATTAGCCTAATTGTAGTAAGCAATGTGCAATGTACATGTAACTCAAAACATGCTGTACATCTTAATTTAAACACATGATTTTGTGTATCATACTAAAAACATTTAAAAGGATTTTTTTGGCTGGCTTAGGCTGCCTTAAGGGCAGGTCGGGCAAAGCTTGTGGAGTTGGGGATCGAACTCCGTGGTCCCTTACACCTGACAGCCTTTGCCTGAGCAGGCACTTAAATAAAACTGAGCTAACCCACAGGGCCCCTAAAAACATTTAAAATACTTTCTAATTAAGCCCAGTGGCACATATCTGTCTGTACTCCCAACAGTCAAGATGCAGAGGCAGGATTACAAAAATCAAGGCCATTATGGATTACATACCAAAACCCTGTCTCAAAACAATACAAAATAAAATAAAAACAAATATACTGTGTGCATGGCATATTTTGTTTACCTATTCATCTCTCTTTTTCTCCCCCCAGTACTGTGATTTGAACCCAGAGTCCCACACATACTACCACTGATCCATATTACCAGAACTTTTTTATTCTGAGACAGGGCCTCACTAACTCCCCCAGGCACCTCAAGCCTGTAAACACAGACATCGAGGCAGCTAGGATTATAGGCATGTATCACTCCAAACCCAGGTTGTTCTTACCTTATAGGTATTGTTACATGAAAACATGCCATGTACTTGTGTTTTATTGGTAAACAACTCTACCCATTTACAGATGGTCCATGGCTCCTTTCCTAAGGAGGGCACAGAGCTGATTAGCTAAAAAAACAAAACAAAACAAAACAACAACAAAAAAACTAAAACCAAATAACGCACGAATAGCATCTGGCCCATCTGATGTCTTTGTATATAAGATGGAGTTTTCCTTAAAAATGGGATTAAGACATAGCGGTAATTTCTCTACTGGGTACAACTTCTGAAAGTGAATTTATTAAATTAACGGAACTTATTATCTAATAATTCACTTTCAGTGGGGTCTTTAAGAGAAGTTAGATTTATCTTGAGCCACAATCAACATAGCTAGGTAACCAATTAGGTGGTGGGGAGAAAAATTTATGGAGGGTGTTTCTTGGAGGATGGCGTCATTTGTGGAGAGGCTGTGTAAAACATCTGGAGACTCTGGGTGTAGACACCTGAGCAACTAGTGGGACAATGCCTGTCATGCAAGTGTGACATAGAAACCAGGCACTGATATGTAGACTGCATTCATTACCAAAGAAAAACAGAGTGCCTACTGCAGAAGCACAGTGAGGCACTGGGCACACACCTGGAATCAGCACTGGCTACAAAGTGAGTTCAATGTCAGTCTGGGCTGGTACTGCAGAGAACCTGTCACAATCCAACTAACCAACCAACCATCACCACAACCCAGTGGAAGGGGACTGTGAACTCCACCCAGGGAAATTTTTACTAAGTGGCATCCAGGGATGTGTCTCCTAAGAAAACAGGGACAGAGGGTGTGCTTCTGATCATCACTACCATCCCATCCTGAACACTGTCAGTGATATGATGTTCTTGCCTCAGTAGCTCACTGACCTAAGTCTGAAATGCATACACACTGGCAGTTCTCGGTACTAATGAATGGAAGCCAGCAGCCACCACCTGGAGTACCTCCTGCAACTGTAGAGGCCAAAGGTAACCTGCACTCATGATGTCTTGGTAAACTCAGTACTGAAATATTTACACTTTTCTTTTCCGATGTATACAGTTTTTGTGGCTTCTGTACTTCAAACAGTACTGTTCACACAGTTATGAATTCGGAAAATTCTCTGAAGACCAGTACACAAGAACTATGAATGGGATCATTCACTGTTCAACAAACTAATAAAATGTAAGAAATAAAAAATACTTATGTTAAAGGATATAAACTTCTATTTCCAGAATAAAAAACGTGTATATATGTGACTGCTGCATTTCCACCAAAAATAACACATACTAAAGTAAATCAAATGTTGATGTTTGCTACCATTTGGTCATATCTAACTTTTTTTTTGGGGGGGAGGGCTTTTAAAAGCTGTGCATCGTGGCACACGCCTGTACACCCAGTAGGGCAGGAAGGTTGTCAGCCCAGTCACAAGGCCAGGGTGAGGTACAGTGACACACTGCCTCAAACAAAACTCTCCTCCCCAACTTGCACAGCACTGGATTTCTGTATACAGTACGATGAGTAAACCAAGTTAGCAGAACACACTGAGTGATGCAAAGAAAGGCCACTCTCAAAAAGTTTCTACTTGGCATTCCTATAAGGAAGGAGTATGGCAGATCACACTCAGGGCTGTGAGCTTGCCAGACGAGCTCTCTCTCGCTAAGTGCCACTCAAGCGCCTCAGAATTCCTTCACGGAAAAACCTGAGAAGGAAAGTCACTGACACCAAGAGGTGTAGTACCACCACCACCTTGTTGAGAGCTTCAAACCCAATCTGTCATTTAAACCTAAACTGGTGCAAATGACCTGGAACTAGAGCAAAGCCCCAAGACTGGAAGGTGTGAAGTAACCAACTCTAACACTATCACCTATGAACAAAGACCACAGCTAACTCAAACATTGTTTCTCTGGATGTACTAACAAAAGGTAAAATCAACATATAAATACATATCTGGCCTGTCCCATCTCCCAGATGTTGTTTCCTTCTACATGGCCCATGCAATCATCACCCCCAGTGCAATGGGAAGCAGAGCAGGCTCTGAGAACCACCTACAGCCAGCAAGACAAAACTGAGAACCCTCATCCTCAGAAAGGAGGCGCATTCACAGATCCAGAGAAGCTGAGAAGGCCACTCCTGTGCCTCCAGCCTCCAACTCAGCAGGTCTCAGTGCTGGCCAACGTTCAAAGAAAAGCAATTAATGAACTTTACCCTCCCTCTGTCTTGTCTTCCAGAACCCTTTCCATGTACAGCTGAGACCCTAAGCACCTGAAGCCTGAAGCACATGGGGCAGGACAGTACACAGTGTGTTTTCCATGGCCACTACAACACACCACAACCAATTTGGGGGCTCCAAATACACCCAGTTAGGCAGACTGGCACACACTTGGAATCGCAGCACGCTGGAAGGCAGGAAGGATGGCAACTTTAAGCCTAGCATGAACAATTTACAGACTTAGGCAAGACCCTATGTCAAAATAAGGGGGAAGGGAGAGAAGAAAGAAAAAGAAAAAAAAAAAACAAGATATATCATGTACAGATACAAATTTCTTATGATGAATGTGATCCTTACGCTTACCTAAATGTACCAACAAAAATACAAAACGGGCTTGGGGCACGTAGCTCGATCAGTGCAAAGCCCCTGGGCTCAATCCTCGGTCCCACCCCCATGGAACCACAGACACCCACAATAACTGTTTCCGTCCTCTTCAGAGCTCCATCTCCCAGCCTCACCCTGTGACCCCCCAGGACAATGTATTGAATCTTCTCTCCTCACCAGGTGGCTGTGATACTCTCCCCACCAGAGCCTAAGTCTAATCACACGTGCAAGTAAGGTCACATTCCCAGCTCCAGGAACTAGCATTAGGACCTCTGGATCATCCAGCTTCCCTCACTCTCCCATCCATTAGACCTTCCTCAGTGGGGTGAGGGTGTAGCCAAGTGGGAGAGATGACTAGTCCATCTCTCTGAAGCTGTGGGTCTCATCCAGGCACCACTAACAACAATCAGAACCCCAAGTATGACTTCTAACACATCCCAGCTCAGAGCTGTTACTTGCTAATTCAGTCCTATGAAAACACCTGTTATTTCTTAGCTTTTTTCCCCTAACTTACGTGGAAGTGCCATGCTAAAGTTAACACTGTACTTCACTGACTCTAACAGATTTTTCTTTCTTTTCTTTTTCGGTACCAGGAATGGAACTCAGGACCTTGCACTAGCCAGGCAGGTGCTGTGCCACTGAGCTACATCCTCAGCCCTCGATTTTTCATCCTACATTTTTTTTTTTTTTTATTTATTTGTTTGCTTGTTGTGTTTGTTTGTTTCTTTATTCATTCATTTCGTGGCTGGCTCAGCCTGCCCTGGTGGCGGCGCTGGCGCAGCATGTGGTGCCGGGGATCGAACTGCAGTCCCCGCAGTTGCCTGAGCCCTCCAAGCAGGCGCCTTAGACCACTGAACCATCTCGCCGGCCCCCATCCTACATTTCATACCTCTGAAACTACGAGTCTAGCAATTAGACAAGGTAAAGGACTACAGTATTCGCACCAGGTTTTAATTTTCTAAATAATGTCAACTTTTAAAAAGAAAACTACAGTAAGCACATAAAGAACTGTGCTTTGCGATGGTAGGGCCCAATATACACTCTACACCACACCACAGAGCCACATACATCCTAGCCCAAACCTGTTCACTTTGTAATTTAGTCCTAGATTATTTTTTCCCCAGTACTGGGGATTGAACATGGGATCTTGAGCTTGCCAGGCAGGTGCTTATGCAGCTGAGCTATCTCCCTGGCACCTAATTTAGTCCTCGAAAAACCTGGCTTTTGTCCATAGATGTTTTCCCATGCGTTGCTATCAGATAAAGATAACAGGATTTCTTGGTTCATGTTCATGACCAGAAAGCTTGCTTTCTGTTTTTTAAATTTTATTTTTCTTACACCTCATTTGTTTGTTATGGCCAGCTCAGCCTGCCCTGGGGGTGGGGCTGGCACAGCATGTGGTGCTGCTTTAGACTGCTGAGCCATCTCACCAGCCCCTTTCTGCTTTTATTTCCATTTCTTACCAATTTACCTAGGTATGGCCATGCATGCTCTATGAGCTAGACTGTTTCTCCACCCCTTGCATACTAAAGCTCTAACTTTGTCATAGTGGTTCTAAGTTGCTTTTGGCAAAATACATGTATCTACTCACTACTACTACCACTTAGACCTCCTAGTGAAATGAGAGAGCTTGATACTTGGGAGTCACAGCTAAGAGACAAAAGCCCTTGGTGGTACCTCCCAGGTGTGATTCACATCTAGAGTCCCAGCAGAGCAGCCCTGCCCGTGCCTGCCCCTGTGCCCTGTCAGTTCTGATCATGCATGCAGTCCTAATGCTTAGCTGTGCCAGAAACCATCCGGTGGGCCACTGTATAGGAGAGCTGGGGTATGGCCCAAGGTGGGCACTTGTGTCCTGGCCCTGGGCTTGATACTGAGCTCAGGCAGGGATAAAGAGGGCAGGGAAGTGACAGAGGAGAGCGGGACACATGGCTTCCTTGTATCACACCATCATTTGTAAAGTATGACTTCTTTGCTATAAAGACTAAAACAGAATCTAGGTGTGCAGCTTAGTGAAAACGAAGTCCATGTATTCAATTGTAATGTGAAAAAAAAAAGGTCGAAAATAACTTCAACGACCATTCCCTTCAATAACTCATTTTACAAAACTTTTAACGTTAGAAGACAGGGCAGATCAAGATCACATACTTTCGGGCCGGCGAGATGGTTCAGTGGTCTAAAGCGCCTGCTTAGGAGGGCTCAGGCAACTGCGGGGACTGCAGTTCGATCCCCGGCACCACATGCTGCACCAGCGCCACCACCAGGGCAGGCTGAGCCAGCCACAAAATGAATAAATAAAGAAACAAACAAACACAACAAGCAAACAAATTAATAAATAAATAAAATTTTAAAAAAAAAAAAAGATCATATACTTTCATTGGTGCCCTACAGTGAGGAAATACAGTGCTGAAGTCACCACAATTCCCTGGAACCACTGGGCTGTTACTGAAAATGAGGGCTGGGGCGTGCAGTAAGCCAAGTGGAAAACAGCTGCCTCGCCTACATGCACAACCCTGGCTCCCACACTCTCAGCATGGAGGCAGGGTGTACATCAAAAGCTGAGCCCAAAAGACCCTACAAATAGGACACGCGTACAACTAGGAAGCTGCTTTCCACACCAAAGGCAACACACATAGATCAGCAATCCAACACGGTTATCAACTGACATCTAAGATTTCCCTATTTCTAACATTCTGCTAACAGCAACAATTTTTATTTTTAACATCCAAATCATGTTTTAGACACTAAATTTTTTTTGAATACAAGGTTTAATGGCCAGCCATGGTGGTGCATGCCTGTAATTCCAGCTCTTTAGAAAGGAAGCTGAGGCAGAAGAATCACTGTAAATTCAAGGCCAGCCTGACCTCCATAGTGAATACAACAAAGCCAGCCTGAATGACAAAGAAAGACCCTATCTCAACCCCCACCCCCAAGAAAAGAAGAAAAGCTCACTGCAGCTAGGTGCAGTAGCACACACCCGCAATCCTAGTACAGACCCCGGGAAATTGAGGTAGGAAGATTTCAGATTTTAGTCCTGGATAACATTGAGATCCCATCTCGAACTCATCATCTTTTTTTTTTTTTTTTTTTTTTTTTTTTTTTTTGCGGGACCAGGGTTCGAACTCACAACCTTGCACTTGCCAGGCAGGCACTTGTGCCATGAGCCATTTTCCCAGCCCCTCCAAAATCTTAAAAAAAAAAAACCCTAGCAATGCAGCTTAGTGTGGCAGACTTAGTTTCGTTCCTCACTATTGAAGAAAAGAGTAACGTTCACTGTGCAATGTTTTGCAAATAACCCGTTATGAGCACTAAGTTTCTCAATTTCAGAAAAGACCAGACCTGTAAAGGAGTCTGGCATAAATGGGTCTTTTTTTCTTTTTAAATCTACTCTTAGGAGAGAAGCCCCAGCCTTATTCTGACTCCCCCCTTAGGACAAGGTGGCTGGAGGGCAAGGGGGGGGGGGGGCCCCCGCAACAACCCAAAGGCCCCAAGGTCGGAGGCCTGAGGTCTAAGGGCACAGGAGCACAGACCTCAGCTGAGGCAGCTCTGTAGGTCATGTGGTGGATGTTATTCTTTGGGAGGGCTTTTCTGGCATCGCTCCATGGAAATTTACCATTAAGGAGATACCATATCCCCGGAGAAATGACAAATGGTCATGACTTGTAATTTTTGGCAAGCCTGAACTTTCTGAATGTATAATACAGATATTTTAAATACATTTGATTTTCTTCCAATTTACTGATTTAAAACCAGTGGATTTCTAGCCCTGGATGTTTTGCTCAATCCAGCACAAACGTTTTAAATGCTCATCTTTTATCATTAGCTGCCTTATTCAACCCAGTAGTTTGGTTTACAATTAGCTCCAGAAGACAGTTGCTCCTCTGTAACAGTACAGAGCATCCGGGCAAAATAGACCTAAAACTGTACCCTAAATCTGTCAACTAAATGTTTGTTAGTTACGTATAAAAGAGAGAAGAAAAAACAAAAAACGAAAACACCCAAGTAAGCACCAGTTACTACAGAAAACATAGCTCATTAAATATTAAAAACAACTCATTGTGATTTGAACTATAAAACCTGTTTAGGTTAAGGAGGCCTTAATTTTCTTATATGCTAAAGAAAGCATGGAGTTCCTGCCAAATTACCTACGTGAAATATTATTCAGTCATAAAAATGAAATACATGCTCCAACCTGAATGGACTTTGAAAACATGCTAACCCAGACACAAAAGGCCACATTAGAAGCCACAAGTAATTGACACAGGCCAGTTATCCTAGCTACTCTTGAAACTAGGACAGGAGGCTCACAAGTTCAAGACCAGCCCCAGGTACTTAAGAGACCCTGCCTCAAAGTGAAAAGACAGTAGAAAGGCAAGGGGCTGGGTGAGGGGATGACAAGTGACTGCTGACAGGTATGAAGTTTCTTTCACCAGGAGAAAAGGAGAAAAAGTTCTGTGATTAGATAGGAGCAACTGTTGCACAATCAACAGATACAAAAAAGTACCGCACTGTGGAAAAGTCTACCAATTTTTTAAAAGAAATAAAAGTTCTCAGGATCCTTTCTAGTTTACAACTCTCCTACACAGGCTGCCTGGCTTCCTTGCTGTCGTCCCATCCAGAAGATGCCCACCAAGGAGAACTGTAACCCTGATAACTCTAAGTTCAAAAATGCACACAAAGAATCACAAAAATCCTAACATTTGGTTTCCACCAACATACTGACTTCCACTAAATTGGTGACCTTTTAAACCAAGAGGTGTTAACACCTAACTAGATCCCTCAAAATACCCCTATCAGGTGGGCGGACACTACGCCTATAATCCTAGCACTTAGGAGGAAGAGGCAGGAAAATTGTTGTGAGTTGGAGGCCAACCTGGGCTATACAGTAAGACCCTGTCTCAAACAACATTTTGCATGTAAATTTAAAAAAAACAAATAATTTTTTTTTAAAGACAAGGCCTCCCTATGTAACTCAGACTGGCTTTAAACTATATCACCTGGGTTAGGGAGATAGTTCAGTTGGTGGCATAAGCACCGGCCTGACAAGCACAAGGTCTCGAGTTCCATAAACTACTCAGCTGGAAATGGTCTCAAACTTGCAGCAATCTTCCACTCTTGACAATGTGCAACTACTTTTTAGTCAAGACTTCAAATAACTACATTTGAGGCTTACGCAAAACTGTGGGTCATGTCTGTAATGCCAGCACTGAGACTGAAGCAGGAGGAACATTCTGAGTTGGAGGCCAGACAATTACTGGAAAACCCTCAAAAATCAAAGGAAAACAAATTAACCCAGAAAACCTAAGGTTTGACAGCTCATTCCCATATGGGATTTAGTGAACATCAATGTAGTTAAAAATTATTTTTCCCTAAGGAGCTGGGGAGATGGCTCAAAGGAGTTAAGTGTGGGCCTGGCAAGCACAGGGTCCTGAGTTCTATCCCGGGTACCAAGAAAGGAAAAAAAAAAAAAGCCTAAAACTAAAACATCAACACAAACACACTTAACAAAACCTAGCTTAACAGTCTGTCCAATGTATTATCCTATTTCAGCTCTGAAGATAAGAAACTTTCACAGCAAAACACAAAACACTTAGCTTTCCTTTGACAATAATTCTAACCCACAAGGACATGACAGGGATAATTCACCACAACACATATCTGAGAAAACAGACTATTCTATATTACTACCACCAAACATTTAGGACCACGTCCACTTGAGTACTCCAAAAACATTAAGCACTTAAAAACAAAACAACACATACATTAAAATAACTTCAAACTGGGCTGAAGACATAGCTCAAGGATCTATGCCCCTGCCTGGCAAGCGCAAAGACCCAGGTTCGATCCCCAGTACCACACGCCAGACCGCCCCCCTGAAACCGGGTATGGTAAGTGCACACCTGTAATCCAGCGCTGGGGAGGCTGAGATCAAATAGAACGTTTTTACAATTAAAAACTAAAATAACTCCAAACAGCAGCCTGAGAATCAGCATGAACTGTCAACCGATCTAGGCGACATAGTGAGTTCAAACCAGCTTGAAATACATACAAAAGGGAGAACCAGTCGCAAATAAACATATAAATAACCAACCAACCTACCACCCTGTACTGCACATCCTGGTAAGTGGCCACATGCTCGGAGCAAATAAGATTAAATGGTGAAGGTGCCAGGGAGATAGCTCCATGGCACAGTGCCGGCCTGGTAAGTGCAAGGTTGTGAGCTTGAACCTCGGTCCCGCAAAAAAAGAAAAAAAAAATTAAGTCTCACGAATTAGGCCCCTCAAACTTTCTCCTCTACCTTGCTAGCCAGACACTACGCACTTCGAGTAATGTCACACTCCACGAAGTTTCTGTGTCTAAAAACCTGGGTCAACAACTTGGTAACGTCGCATGCAGAACATGTCGAATACACCGGAAAGCCAATGCGACCAAGACACTTGGCCCAAGAATCTAAATTCAAATTTTACCCTGCGCGAATTCGGCGTCCAGGCTGCCCTGGAACACCCGCTTCACCTGCCTCAGCCCCAAACAGCTGGGTTCCAGACGACACCTCGCCCCGCCCAGCATCTTCCAAGATCACAGCCTACTTTGGGGGCATACCCAATTCTGAGTTTAGGGACCGGTTTTCAGCTGCGCGCCGGGGTTCCCAACCCCATCGACTCCAACCACACCCGGCATGGGTAGCGCCGGAAAGGAAAGGTGCCGGTCGGAGGGCTCAACAACGAGCCCCGCGCACCCGGGCACTCCTGCCGCCCGCCAGGGAAAGCGGAAACAAAGCTTCCACATGCGGGCACCAACGGGAAACCCGTTACGCGCCTCAGAGAACGTGAAACGCGGCTTCCGAAAGCCCTCGCCACGAGGGAAGCAACACGAGCGCGCGTCACCAAGCGGGGAAGCCGTGCGGCCGCGGGCAGGGCCGGTAACACTGACACGACAGCGTCCGCCGGGCCCAAGGCCCAGGGCTCTGCGCGCTCGGGGCTGCCGGGCGGGGCACGGCGCCCCCAGAGGCCAGCGGGGGAAGAACGCGGGGCCCGAGCCGCATCCTCGCGCGACGCCGCACCGCGTCCGGGCCTGCACGGAAAGCGGGACCCGAGGGCGGCGCGCCGGTTGAGGGCTGGCGGGGCCGCGGGGCCGCGCGCCGGCCCTCCCTGCCCTCCACGCCCGCCCCGCCCCGCCGCGAGGCCCCCAGCGCCAACTACGCCATTGCGGCCTGCCGCGCCCCTCCCCCGCCCGCCGCCGCCGCCATCTTGGGCCTGCCGCCCCCGCCGCCGCCATCTTGGGGCCGCCATACTGGCCCGGGCGGAGAAGATGGCGGCGCCCAGCGCACACATAAAACATGGCTTCCCTTCAAAACAAAAACATCCCGGGCCGCGAAGCGCGGCCGGCGCTCACCTGACGACCACATGGTGACCGAGAACTCGCCCTCCAGGGTCTTGATCTGAACCTGCTTCTGCTCCCACTTCTTGCCGCCCGGGTCGGCGCCGCCGCCGCCCGCCGCGCCGGCCCCGCCGCCCAGGTAGCTCTTCTTGTTGCCCTTCTTGCCGCCACCCTTCTTGACGCGGCCGCCGCCTGACGAAGAGCCACCGCCGCCGCTCTTTCCGGCCGCCGCCACGGTGACCAGCGTCTGTTCGATGTAGTCATCGTCGCCACCGGCGGGCGCGGGCACCGGAATGAGGATCTGGTCCTCGAAGCCGTCCTCGGCGCGCAGCCCGTCCGAGTCGTCGCCGCCCACCACCTCCTCGCGCGTCTGCACCAGGATCACCTCCTGGTGGTGGTGCACCTGGCTCGGATCATCGGTGACCAGCGGCTGCAACGCGATCATGGGCGGGTGGTGGTGGTGGTGGTGGTGGTGGCCGGCATGCCCGTGGCCGCCCCCGCCGCCGTGGTCGCCGCCGCCGCCGTCCTCATCGTCGTCTTCCTCCTCCTCCTCCTCGCCCACCACCGTGGTCTCGATAGTCTCCACCGGGATGGTCTCCACCTCGATCTCGTGCAGCTCCACGATCTCGGCCGGCATTTCCGAGCCGTCCGTGGCGATGTAGAGGGTGTCGCCCGAGGCCATTGCCGCGACGGCCTCGGCGCGGGGGCTGCGGGCGGGCGAGGAGGCGGCCGGCCGTGGGGAAGGAAGGAGAGGGAGGAAGGCGGCGGGCGGGCGGGCGGGGGGAGAGGGGGCGGGCGGCGGGGGAAGGGGCGGGCGCGGCGGGGCTTCCCCGCCTCCCGCGCTCGGTGCGCCCCGCGCTCGTCGGCCGCTGCTCGTCCCGCTGCCCGCCTGGCCGCGCCTCGCCTGGCCGCGCCTCGGCCGCCCGCCCTGACCGCGCCTCCTCCCGCCCTCCGGGCCGGCGCTTGGCTTCCCCCTTCCTCCTGCGCCTCCGCCTCCTTCCACACAAATACCAACTCCTCAACCCGAACCCAGATCTCGCCGCCGCTGCCGCCGCCACACTCTGCTCGGACTCGGCCTCGCGAGACTTCCGCTCCGGCCCGGCCCCGCCCCGCCTCGCTCCCACTCGCTCGACTGCGCTCTGGCTCCTCCCTCGCTACCAATTCGGTGGCCCCGCTTTCCGTGGTCCCGCCCCCTAGCTCGGGCTCCTCCCGGATTGGGGCCGCTGGGACAGGGGGCGGGGCGGGCCCTACGGCGCTGGCTGGCCTGCGGTGCGTGACGTCACGCGCCTCCGCCGCCGCTCTGCGGCGCACGGCCTCCGCCCTTATCGGTGCAACAGCGGCGAGAAACGCTGCCTGTGCCAGGGCTGCTCTTGGGAGTGGGGTGTCGCCGCAGCAGCCGCCACCTCGGGAGCTGGTGAGCGGTCCGCGCGGCCCCAGCGCACGGGGCTGGAGGCTGGGGAACCGGGAGCGGGAGGGCGGGAGCGGCACGGTGCGCGGGGCGGCCGGCGGCCAGTCGCCCCAATAAAGTGGTCTGACGAGAAACTCCTGTGTTTTGTTTTTCGCGACCGGCGATGTGTGCTCTCGGCGCGTGGCTGCTAGGGGGCGGAGGCCGATGGGCGGACAAAAGCGGCGGCAGAGGACTGTGGTGCGCGTCCCGCAGCCAGCCCTGGCGCTGTCTCCGAGCCAGTGCCGACCGCAGGGGGCAGGGCGGCGGCGGAAGCGGGGCCCGGGCCGCCGTTGGACCGTGTCCGTTACCTTTTTGCGACCCGCGGAAACCTGAGGCGATCCGTTTGGTGCCTGTGTCCCGTGGGTCGGAGCTGCGGGTTCCGGCAGCGTGGGTCGGCGACTGATAGCTCAATACCCTTCCTTCCGCGCGCTCTTTCCCGGTCCAGAGTTCTCTTCGCCTCCGTCGCCCCGGGTCTCGCTTTTTTTCTACATGCTCTCATATGCATAGGCTTGCTGAAGATTCCGCATTTTGTCCAGCGTGCTCTACGTGACAGCTACCGGCCGAACTATGTTTTTTTCCTGGCACGAGTTACCGGCAAGTTAAATCTTCCTGAGTAGGATGTCATGTAGTGAAATGCGTTTTGCTCTTCTCCGACCCTTTGGTCGATCTGACAGTTGGATTAAAGAATACAAATACTTTCTGGTTTAAGAAAAATTAAAATTGAAACCTTGGAGGTGTCTGTGCTCATTTGGCCGATTTAACGCTCCTGTGCGTTTGTTGAACCTTCGTATTCTCGACATTTATTCTTGTCCAGGGGAAGAACTTTACTGCACCTGAGGCCCCTGATTATTCTCAACTGTAATACATTAGCCAACTTGTTGAAACTAGAGGGTATCTTACTGGGAACACTAGCGAAATGTTTACATATTCTAATTAAAAGTTGATTTTAAATATTATATCTCTACTTTTTTTGTTTGTTTTTTTGCGACAGAATTTAGTTCTGTCCATCCTTGATCTCAAGATGGTTCTCCTGCCCCAGCCTCCTGAGTGCTAGTATTACAGGTGTGCTCTACCATGCTGGTGCTGGGATTACAGCCCTGTGCCACAGCTTATTTCTAAAAGGCTTTGAACTTGATTTCCCCTCCCCCTTGGGTCAAGGGGATTGAACACCTTATGGACCTGAGCTTTCTCAGTCCCCACCCACCCACGCACACTTTTTTAAGAGACAGGGTTCCGGGCTGGGCTCAAATTTTGAGATCCTCCTGTGACAGCCTCCTAGAGTGAATTACAGTCCTGAACCCAAGTCCAGTTGTAGAGTGTGTTCTTTATCTCTTTTCTCTACTTCATCCCTGCTTTTGGGACAGGGATTCACTGTTATAGTTCAAACGGGCGTTGAACTCGCTTTTCTCAAGTTTGAGAAAAGCTCCTGTCTCCCCTGAGTGCTGGGATACAGGAATACACTGCCACATTCAACTTGATCTGCTCTTTCAGAATACTGTGTTAACGTAAGGAGTGAAAAATAAGATTAGTTTCTGTTGGAATGTGAGCGGTAAAACCTAATTCCCTTTGGAGTTCTGTACCCAGTTTGACAAATCAAATCCACTGAATTAAGTTATCTCTGGTTTCATAATTTATAAACTGCATAAATATTAATGAAAACTAATTTTATGTGGTTTATTGCCTTTTAATTTCACGCCCTCCCTCTCGCGTTGTTGATTGTAAAATGTCTTTTCAAGACGTTAATACTTAGTAGATACCAAGAGAAGGAGGGAAACGGGAAGCGTCCTTCCCAGGCATGTGGGAAAGCTGAAAGGGTTTAGGCAGGTGAGGAAGCGCGGAGCTGCTGGGGTCCTGCCCTGCAGTCTTCGCCGGAGCAACTGTGGAGCCCTGCTCTGGTTCCGCACACAGCCCTTAAGGCTTCTGTGGTGACAGACGTTCTGGGCTTTCTGCCGGAGCTGTGGGATGGACCATCCTGAGACCTGCGAGTGCTGCTGCATTGGCTCTTGCTCTCCTGCATTTGCTGTTTAGTCAAAGTCCATCTACTGATTTTTTTTGTTTTGGGGTTTATTTTTGTTTTCTTGTTTTGGGTTTCTGAGACCATTTCGCTGTGCGCTTCAGGCTGGCCTTCAATTCACTTTGTAGTCCAGACTGGCCTCAAATTCACAGCGATCTTCCCACCTCTGCCTCCAAGTGTTGGGATTACAGGTATGTGCTACCACGCCCAGCCATCAGTTTATTTCTCTATTTTTTCCGTCTTTATGGCCGGGTCTCACTACTTACATTCGACTCATAGTGATTCTCACGTTGGTGCTGGGATTACAGGCGTGCTCCACCACGCCCAGGCTCAATCACGCCCGCCCGCGGGGCTGGGCTGGAACCCAGGCGGGCACTGCGGCGCCCGCCAGAGATAGAACCTGGCCACTGCGCTATGCCTAAGTAGGGGCTTTAGTCCACTGTGTTATCAGGCTGGCTCCCAGCCGCGGGTTTAAAAGGATAAATTAAATTGCAATTTCAGGGTGATAAGACTCTAAAGGTGGGGATAATTTCACTATTTTTATTGGACCAAAGAGCGATCTATGAACTTCTGGAGACCCTTTATATTTGGCAAAAAAGATCATAGCGGACTACAGCGGCTCACCTGTAATCTCAGCACTAGAGAGACTGAGGCAGGAGGGTCTCTTCAAGTTTGAGGCCAGCCTGGGCTATGTAGTGAGACTCTGTCTCAACAAAGCAAAACAAAACAAGTTATTATTGTCACTGAATGAAACTGGCATTTCTTTTAAGCCACCATGCTGTTTTCCTCCTGTTTCTGGCCTAAGGCTGAGCAGGTCGGGTCGGCCTGCAGCTCTGCCTTGGGGAGACTCCTTTTTTTTTTTTTCTTTAATGTCCAGAAATGTGATGAATTAGACATTAGAAAAGATATGCAATCTGCAAAAGAAACAAAACCCAACAAGGCAGGTATTCAACAGTGGTTGTTATAGTGGGCATTGCTCCATTCAGTGTGGTTCCTCGGATTACCAGATATAACCCAGAAAAATAGGTAAAAATACATCATTTATAAATTAAGTGCTATCTTCCAAAAACATGATAGAAATTACACCTTCCATCACCTTAGTTATTTTAGGTAGATAGAGCCATGATTTTAATTCTGATTTCTTTTTTTTTTTTTCCTTCCTTTTTCCATTTCCTTCACCAGTTGATGTTCCTCTTGGTCATTTTTTTCTTTTCTCTTTTACCTCTGCATTATATCAGTTGTAGCTTTTATATTTTATTGAGTGATTCAGGTGGTTAAACTAGCGAGGCAATGCCCTGTTCCCAAATAGTGTTCTCCTGGAACTCACCACTCAGGAATCTCCACTTGCATCCATTTATCAATAAAGCCCTCAAGTTTATGTTTCCTTACAGCTGACTAATACTCCATTGCATAAAATATCACCAATTTACTATATTCATTTGTCGTGTGTGTGGGCCTATCTGTTCTTTCTGAGTATAAACTATGGCAAATTGTGCTGGTCTCTGCATGAGTTTATGTATGTACCTGGGTGTGGTGTTTTCCATTCTTGGGGAGAAATACTCACAAGTGGATTGCTGTATTGACTGGGATTTCTCTTCCTACGTCTGGGGTGATATCCACACTAAACTCTGTAGAGGTTGTACCTGTCCACAGTTGTACCCATGGGGTAGACCTCATTTTTCCCTGTGTTGCTAGTTCATTTGTTACAATACACACTCCTCCTGGGGTGAGATGCACTGTCAGTGATGATTTAATTTCTGTTTCTCAAATGACGGCCGTGGAACCTTTTTCATGCATCTACTTGCCATTTCTCTTGTGTGCTGAGAACTGTGGATTCAACAGAGGTGCTTCTAACCACTCAATTCTCATCAACCATTGTGCTTTAGTTCAGCACCTGTAGAGAGGCCTGGGATCACCCACCAAACTCCCACGTACTTGTGCTCTTGGGGAGACTATTTTTTTTTTCTGGAACCGGGGATCAAACTCAGGACATTGCACTTGCCAGGCAGGCACTTGTGCCCCTCAGCTATCTCCTTGCCTGTAGGCAAGCGCCTCACGCTTGTGCTGCACCTCGGGCCTCTCCTCCTTTGGGTATAAGCAGGCTGACTATGAAATCAGGTTCTGCCATATTTATTTTGACAGATTGGGATTGGTTCAAGCAAGGAACCCAAGCTAAACAGTTTCTCCTCAAGGTAAATGAGTTTGGCTGCCTCATGAAACTTTGTTTTGATTAGTTCTGAAGGCCACTTCTTGTGCAATTCATGAGATAGGAGTTTATAGTTAACAGTTAGACCCAGGCAGGGCAGCTGTCCAGTACCTTGGTGTTACAGAAAACACTTAACAAGTGGCAAAGGCAGTGACAGCTGCCACAGAGCTGTACTCACCCACCTCTGGCGGGGCTGCAAGGTAAGTTTGGGGAGGAGGACCCTGCTCCAGTCAGACCCATGCCTTGTTTCCAGGGAAATGTTAGAGAAATCAGGATGGGAAGTCTATGGGTATATATCTGACTTACCCTTCATTTGGATCTATAGAAGTTAAATGAAGGTCCGATACAGGTGCATTTTCTTAATTGTCTAAAAGGTAGAGGTTTGGCTTTGGTTCCCCCATTGGGGAACCTGTGCTACTAAAGAAATATTTTTTTTTTCCCTTCCCAAAGCAATGTGCATAGCAGGTTAGCAGTTTAGCTTGTGAGATGACCTAGGTACATGTCAACAGGTGAGGCCCCATATTATATGTAGAAAATGAACCCTGCGATATTTTCCCTCTTTATAAAGCAGTGGTCAAGTTCCCTTAGGCTAAGTACCCTTAGGCTAAGTAGTTTATTCTTATGGGCAGTGACTACATCTGGTTATTGCCCATAAGTAGAAGAAAAGTTGAGAATCTGTTAAGACTGGCTTAGCAGCACATACCTAGGAGGATAGCCTCGAGTTCAAAACCAGCCTGAGCTGCACAGCAAGACCCTGTGTCCAAAATAAATACATAGATAGATTGATTGATAGATAGATAGATAGATAGATAGATAGGAATCAAACTCACAGGTGCTTTCCTGGTCACCCTCGTGTCCACCACAGTCCATACACGCCATGCGCACATGTCTGAGTGTGAAGACGGTCCTAGGGCTGTGTGAGAGGGAGTTACCATGTGTTAAAGGGGTACTGCCCAGATGTAGTGAGGCCCCTGGGGGCCTGTCTTCCTGCAAGTTGCAAGCCAGAGGGCAGCTCAGCCAGGGGCAGTTTTCAGACACCTGCTTTTCATGTGTGGTACTAGGGACCTAACCTAGGGAGCACCCAGCCACCCTTTTTTTCCTTTATAGGGTCTCACTATGTAGCTCAGGCTGGTCTTAAGCTCACTCTGCAGCCCAGGGTGGGCTTGAACTCACAACAGTGCTCCTGCCTCAGCATCCTAAGTGCTGGGATTACAGGTCTCCACACCCAGCTAGTTGCCCTTTTTTGAGGCAAGGTCTAAGGTGCTTAGGCTAACCTCAGATGTGCAGTCCTGCCTCAGCCTCCTAGGTAGCTGGGTTACAGGTGTGTACCATGGCTCAGAGGACAAACAGGTGGTATTTAGTTGTGCAGGTCCTAGGAAGAGGCGGAGAGTTTGGGGACAGAGGGTCACCCCCATCCTATTGAGGCAAAAACCTCCATGAGGGAAAAACTGGAAGCTGTGAAAGCTGAGCAGAACGTGAAGTGCCCAACCCAGCAGCAGGCCACAAGCCAGCCTTTTAGGATGCTAATGTCCGTGTGAAAGAGGAGACAATAAATCAGTGGGTCTGTATCTGAGACAGGCCTGGGCACTCACTGCGAAAGGACTGTGGTTAGCCTTGAAAATCACTTGATTAATCTCCCGAAGCAGCTACAGTGGATGGCTGCGTTTTTCTCAGCAGTTGGTGACTAACATTTGGTTCTGCTTTTCCACTGATAGCCATTTTTATGAGCCATTCCTTGCCCCAAGTTTCCAGTGGGAGTTGGGTTTAACAGCGGAAGGCAGGCTGTGCCGTAGGTCAGTGGAGTGTGGCTTATGTGCTCAAGGCCCTGCCTTCTGCCGCCACCAACGAAACCAGTGCAAGTGGCCGTGGAGCTCTAGACCTCAGAAGGGCTACGGAGGTCTCATGCACCCCGGGAGGTGTAGGTGGAAGAGCAGGCTGTGAGGTGAAAAGCTGGGCCCAAGGCCCAGTTCTGCCGGTTACCTGCCATGTGACCATCGGAAAAGGTTGTGTTGTGTTGTGTTGTGTTTTGAGGCAGGAGCTCTATATAGTGCAGGCTGCCTTGGCCTCCTGAGTGCCGGGATCACAGGTGTGCAGCACCATACCCTAGCTGTAATTTCTTAACTGCTTCAATTATAAAACAAGAACACCAATGCCAGCTTGTAGAAGTTTCAGAAATTAGCAGTGATGGTAAATAAATTGTTCATATTAAGTGTGCACAGTGCTATTAAGAAAGAGGCATGGCAGGCAGCACGGCCTATGTGTCCAACGCTGAGCAGGCTGAGGCAGCAGGACCACAAGTTCAAGGCCAGCCTGAATGCAGTGAGACCTTACTTTGAAAAAATGAAAAGGAAAAGCAGACCGTGTGATGTCCGTGCTCTGGCCTGGCTCGCCTGCCTCCTCTGCTTTCTCCCCCCATGGGCTCCAGGCTGTATGCTCTGTTTTGGGGCAGCATGGACAGGAAGGAGGCTAAATTCTTGAGGGGCTGGGGAGATAGCTCCACGGCACAAGTGCCTGCCTGGCAAGTGCAAGGTTGTGAGTTTGAATCCTAGTCTTGCCAAAAAAAAAAAAAAAAAAGTAAATTTGTGAGACCTCTGACTCTGCGAATGTGGCGCCTGTGGAACAGCTCCAAGCGCCTTTTGCTGAAAGCAGAGCTTGGGACCCCTTGGCTTCCAGGCGTGGGCTTCCGCATCCCTCACCCATGGCTGCAGTGTGTGTCTCACTGGTGCTTTCTTCTTCTAGCACAGAAGGACTGGCTGGGGAGGGAGAATCCAGGACACCGTCCAAAGGTCACTGTCATAGGGTCAGCAGTGCCAGTAACGTAACAGCAGCCCACCATGGTGAGACGCAGGAAGGGGGACACAGTCTTCCCAGGGGTTGCTATGAATCCCCTTCCTACATGGTTCCCACCACACCTCCCACCCTGTCCTCCCTTTGTGAGGTATGGTTCCAAACCTGGGAATTAGAGGACGGAGGTAGACAGGAAGGACTTGATATTTATTCAAAGTTGTCACCACAAGGCCATGTGTCTGGGGTCCAGCCCTTGTGCAGCCAAGATGGGGGATCGCCTGACCCAAGTTTGGGGTGGCACAGGGAATGTACTGAGACCCTGTCCCCGGGCCAGACATGGTCATGATGTCTAGTGACTGCCTGAGGCATGCATTAGGAGTCCCTGTACCACTTGCTTAAGTGACACTGTCGTGGGGGTCAGAGGGTCTTGTTCCTTGGTTAAATTGCATTAAAGACAGCCCTTTGTCGTGTCCCTGGAGACCTGTGGCCACCTGCAGTGCCAAGCTACCAGACCCTCTGCTGGCCTGGGTCTCAGCTTCTTCCTGTGTGACCCTCACAAGGCCCGCGGCCGCCTTCATTGCCCCACTTTGCAGCTGTCCTGGTCCCCGTGGTCCCTTGAACAGCGCTCACACCCTCTTTCCCACTGTCGCTTGTCTCGGCCCCAGACCCTCAGTTCCCGGCCCTCGTCTTCCTTTCTCAGGCCAGAAGTCCCCAGCAGTCCCTGGGGTCTTGATTCACACCGCACCCCTTGGCGAGGACAGCGCCCTGGGCCAGCCCACTTCTGCCTCTACCTCGTGCGTCCCGGGCTGCTGGAGGAAAGCTGCTACTAGAGTTTTGCCACAACTTGCTGCTGGTTGCTGCATCAGCTGAGTGTTGGTGGCCCTGAGAAGCCTAGGGGGGCGGGAGGGTGTGGCTCCACGCTGGCCCAGGGGTCTAGGCCTCCGGTTAGGCTCCTAGCTCCGAGTCCTCAGTGAGCCTGCCGCACGCCTGCCTCATGTGCCTCCCCATATGGCCTCCATGTGTCCTGCTTCAGGGACACTGGAGGAGTCCGATTCTGTCTTCTGAAATGCCAGCTGCACCCCTTGCCCCTCTGTACCGTTGTCCAGCAGCAGAAGCTTCCGGCTGGGCACAGGCCTCACCCCTGTGCTCATGTCCTCCCACCCCATCACGGCCTTCCCCGGGCACCTGCGCCTCCCAGGCCCCTAGCAGTTTTCCCTCAGGTGCAGACTCACCCAGCTTTGGAGAACAAGGGCCCCGACCTGTGTCGCCCTCCAGCCCTCGCCTGTCTTCAGTGTCTAAAGAGGCTGTCTTCCATCCGGGTCCCTTCGGTCCTGAGTTGTGCTGAGCAGAAGACTTGGAGCCTCGTGACTCCTTCCCCAAGCGCTCCTGGGTCTCCCTGCGCGAGCAACTTGTTATCCCCGCCCAGGCTCTTCCGGGGCTCCTCCGCTCCTCCGCTGTCATCATCCTTGCCTCCCTTTGCTTTCCTGGCGTCCTGCGCAGGGAGCAACCCCGCCCCGTTCCAGAGGAGGGGGCCTGCGGCATCAGACACCTGGGGGGTGGGGGGGCGGGGCTGACGTTCCGGAGCTCTCCGTGGTTCTGAGCCCCAGCCTGTAGCAGACTGCTGCTGAGGAAACAGCTGTTTTCCTGTGCAGGGCTTGGAGAGGCTGGGGGCTGGGGAAGTGTTCAAACTCGCCATCCTCTTGCCTCAGCCTCCCAGATTCCGGGTTTGCACCACCAAATCCAGTTCACCAGTAAAATACTATTACAGCAACTAGGGCAGCTAAGATGAGCCTACAGAAAAGGCCATTTCCTATCCATGTTGGGCATGGTGGGCACACCTGCAATCCCAGCAATTCGGAGGCCAAGGCAGGAGGATCCAGAGTTCAAGGACAGCTGAGCTACAGAACCAGACCCTGTCTCAAAATCCCAAATGTTTAGGCCCCTGTGGTAGTCCTTTCGTTCTACCCTGCAGATCCTCTTCTCCCAGCAGCCAGTGGACCCTCCTTACAGGGCCCTGGCTACCCTTTCTAAGCAGTGGGTAAAAATCTCCTGTCGGTGTGGAGCTGGAGCAGAAGGGACCAGACCAGTCATGCAGGGAGCACGGCCGACGGGAAGACAAAGCCGCTGGAGCACCTGGCTTCGTCTCTAGCACCAGCAAGAGAGACCAAACCTCAGGTGCAGACAGCACCTTCCTGAGACCTGGGATGATGCTGAGGGTCATGGCAGCCACTCCAAGACATGAGGAAATGGCCAAGAGCAGTTCTTGGCCAAGGCCCAGGGGTGCGGGCTCACTGTTGCCCGGGCTTGCTGTGTGAGCAGTGTCCTGGTGGTGGTACCTCGGGGAAGCTATGCATGACCCACTGGGACAGGCTTCAGGACATAAGTAGCTCCCTCGGAGTCAAGGACAGAGGAGGGGTGCTTCCCTCCTAGATGGCCAAACTGTTTTCAGAATTTTATTATCTGTTCATGTAGAATCCATGGATTATTTTATTTTTTGAGGCAGAGTCTCAAGGCCAGGCTGGCCTTGACTTGTGGTCAACCTGCTTCAGTCTCCTGAGTGCATGGATTCCACACCTTCCCTGGTATCCACGGAATATTTTCAAACCAGCTTTGTAGATATTTTTAATAACATGAGGGCTGGCGAGATAGCTCAGTGGTCTAAAGCTCCTGCTTAGGCAAGCTTAGGCAACTGCAGGGACTGCGTTTGGTCCCTGGCACCACATGCTGCACCAGCCCCACCCCCAGGGCAGGTTGAACCAACCGTAACATAAGTAAATACATAAATAAAGTTAAAAAAAAAAAAAAAAAAAAGACCAGCCTGGGCTACAAAGTAAACTCAAGGCCAGCCTGAGCTGCATAGTGAGACCCTGTCTCAGACAAAAGACAAAGCAAAGTATAATTAAGCAAAAATTAGAATATTTGTATGTATGGTATAATCTCAGCTTTAAAAAAAAAATAAAGGTATAGGAAAAAATAATTATGACAGAACAACAATCACAACAATTTCCTTTTGGCTTTTTTTGAGACAGGGTCTTGTTGTGGAGCTTAGGCTTGCCTTGAACTCATGATGCTCCTCTTGCCTTGTTATAGTTTGTGTCTAGTTGTCCCCCCAAGCCTCATGTAGTCAAGGGGTGGCTGCTAGAGAAGAAGAATTAGGATTAATTCATGATCCAGTGCTAGGATTATGGGTGAGTGCTATGCCCATCCTGGGGTGGACAGCCTAACTTCAGCGTAAGGGAGGGAGAGAGGCTTGCCCTGGCCTCTACCACTGCTGCTGCTTCTCGCTTTTTGGTTTTGCTCTTTGCTGTTTTCCACCACCATGAACGGCTGCCCTCTGTCATGTGCCATTCTGCCTTGGAGCCAGCTGAGTATGGACTAAAACCTTTACAAACTGTGAGCTAAATAAACCTTTACTTCCTTAATTCTGAGTGTCAGGTATTTTGTCCCAGCAATGAGAGAAAATTATTCAAAACATGCCTCGACCTCCCAAGTGCTAGGATAACAGACAGGAGGCACCACCATGCCTGGCCATAATTTGCTTTTGGAAATGAGGATTTGGAGTAACTGTTTTTGTCTTTTACTTTATATTTGCATAAAGTAAGCAAATAGATCTGTACATTTTTTACTTTGGTCCAACGCACATAGTGACATTTGCCATTAGATAACTTCCGTGTGCTCCGTAGTATTCAGGAGTTCTCTTTGTGCAAACATTCCACTGCCCTTCTCCAGAACTTTCTTCTGGTAAAGCTGCAACCCTAAGCTTGTTAGAAGATAACATGCCCTCTTCCCACCCCCCACCACAGCCCCTTTGTACTTCCTGTTGCCAATTTTGGCCACAGGGCCTCTGTCTTTTGTGGCTGGGTTACTTTGCTGCACCCCAGTTTCTCCGGCTTCTGCCTGCTATTGGGGTTCCCTCTATAGAGCTGGTGCGGTGCACCTGCAGTGTGCTCCTTCCTTCACCCAAGAATGGAGGCCGGGCTGCTCCCACGTGTCAGCTGTGGAGAATGGGGTGCTCGGAACAGGGTGTACAGCATAGGGTTTTATGGGGACAACAGACAAAACAAAGGGATGTTCTGGAAGCTCAACAGCCTTGTTTGAACTCGTGAGGCTTTTTTGGCCTTGCTCACTTGGCATGGGCATCTTGGCCCCTCCCCTCCCCTGAGAAGGCAGCCTCTCTGCGGGAGGCGGGAGGCAGGCCTCATAGGAGGCAGGAGGCCCCAGCACTGAAATGCTCGCTTCACATTTGGTGTTCCTACACCTGCCCTGTCATGGTCACCTGTCTGCCCCAAGGGCTGGGTCCCCAAGCCAGCTCTACCCCATCAACCTCTGCTCTAAAGCTGCCCAGCAGCCACCCTGCTGGGCCTCAGCCGGGAAGTTCCTGCCACAGTGACCCGAAGCTCAGCCCAATACCCCTCACCTGCCACCCTCCTGGTCAACTTTGACCCCCCCCCCTCATGGTATTGATGTCCTGCTAGCAGTAGACTCCATTGTGTGTGTGTGTGTGTGTGTGTGTGTG
>PVKN010002638.1:0-41346 GCA_004027915.1 Capromys pilorides | reverse complement strand
TATGTTGGATTTTATCTACTCTGTATTTTAATCTGTCTTTATTTTTTCTGCTCTACCTTTTTGCAGTATTTTGGGTAATTTCTTTGGATCTTGCTACAAATTCTGTCTTCAACAATGTCTAATCTTCATTAAGCCATTGATCCTTTATATTTTTAAAGCTTTATTTATTTATTTATTTATTTATTTATTTATTTATTGTCTTTTTTGAGACAGGGTCTTGCTAGGCAATTCAGGCTGGCCTTGCACTCACTTTTGTAGCCCAGGCTGGTCTCAAACTTGCACGGATCCTCCTGCCTCAGCCTCCCAAGTGCTGGGATTATTATAGGCATGTGCCACCAAATCCAGCTTGTCTTTTAAAAATTATTTCTCGAACTTACTATTGAATGTTTTTCATTTTAGTTCTTTTTAGATCTTCAAGAATACATACTTGAAAGAAAATGTCTTTTTTAGTTTTTTGCCTGGCTATTAGGCCGGCAAGGGTCTGAAATTCTTGGGTTCCAGTGGGAACAGGTAGTTCCACTGGTTGTCTTAAAATTAACAATATTATATTTATCTCAAAATATAATAGCAGCATATAATGCTGCCTTTCATCAGAAGTCAAAGTTTGGTTTAAGATTAACATTGATCAGTCTGAGTAAGTCCTCTAAAGATATCAATGCACTTATCAGAGTCATCTAAAGATCTTCTAAAATCTGACTTTATCTGTTTCAGGTCACAGAGAAAAAGACATGTGAACTCTAGAAGTTCCAAATTGTCTTTTTCTTTTTTAAAGGGTACTGTCCTTGAAAAGCTTGCATAGATTCAGCTAAGAATGGGTGTGGCCCTGTAGAGGCCTCGATTACAGCTGATCTAGAAGCTCAGAAGCTCCATCCTATAGACTGAAAAGGCAAATAGGGGAAACCTTACTTTCAGTAATGAGGCTGTGATTAAGGCCATCTTGTCTTTAGGCTCACATTTATATTTTAAAACTTAATGATGACCTTCTTAATGCAAACAAAATCTGAACATAAGAACTTTTTACCATTTTTTTACATCTTTCTAGTTGTAAAATAACACTATAATTGATACTTTCCTCTGCATTCCTTTTGGATTAAACAGCTCTTTTCAGTGTATAAGGATCCTAATGAAGCACTCTAAAGGAGTAAGAGACTTTGATTGTGAGATAACTTGGAATTCAATACAAATTACCTTTTGGGTGTCCCCACCTTCTTTCTATTAATTCCTCCACCTAGATGTCTTTTGAGCAGCCCTCTCCAGAGCAGGTGGATGCTTTTGTTGGAGAGAAGCGAGACAAGATCCCAGCAGCCTAGCCACTCTTGAACTGGTGTGTCATTCTTATCTCCTGAAATATCTCACAAACCATTCACTTACTCTTACTGAATATTTGTAAGTAAAAGTTACAGTTGGTCTGGAGACAGGAATGCCTAGAAGGAAGCATAACTATTCCATAAAAAATTGGAAGTGAGCACTTTTCAGGCTACAAAGAGCACTTCTAGAGATAGATAAAACAATTGATTGGAGGGATTTGGCCCTGTGCACTGAGCCAAGTCTCTGGACACTTGTTTTCTATCTAATCACCTAGGTAAATATTTTTAGTGAGTGGACAAGAGTGAAACTTTAAGCTCACAGGTGAAATTTATATGTATTATCTAGTAGTCACATTTTACATGTTTGTAAACACTTTAAAGCTGACAAAAATCTCTTAGTTAACATGTGAGGTACAGATGTAAATCATTTCCCCAATAAACACTGTAGAATGTAAACTATTGCAAGCTGCCTCAACTGAATTTCTGAAGGAGTGACTTATTAAGTTGTTCTACTGAAAAACTCAGGTAGGATTCCTAGTTTACTAGCTGAGAAAGAAAAAGTACAAGAGGCAAGTGGAGATCTTTAAGTGGTTAAGAGCCAGTTTCTACCAAGGAACCTTTGGGTCTGGCCAGTACCTGTCAGTGTTCTCAGTTTCTTTTGGCTCACACAACCAGAGCTCAGTCTCCAGAAAGAAATCTGTCTCTCTGGTCAGCATTCCATCAGCCATAGGCTTCAGTGGGGATTCACCAAAGAACAGCTAGGGAAACCTGTCTTCTGCTTTAAAGAGTGGCAACTGCTCTAGGAGCATTTCCTAGCGGCAGAGTAATCACTGTTGTCTGAGTTTTATAAGGGATAGTTAAAAGCGTGAACAAGATCATTTAGCATTTTACAGTAAAGGTTTTAAAGTCTAGACCTATGAGAAAAGGTTGGAAATTCTCCCTCACACTAAATGTGTTTTGGTCCCGTAAGTGTGCTGCTTTTGAAGATAGCTCTTTCTGGTGTCACTCGGAAGTTGGTTCTCTTCACTGTATCTCAGGTTTAGCCTCCCAAAGGAGGCCTGCTGTCTTCGTTACTCTTCTCTCTTTGCTGGGACAAATACCCAACATTCAAAATTAGAGAAGGAAAGGTTTATTTAGCTCACAGTTACTAGAGGTTTCAGTCCATATTCAGCAGGCTCCAAGGCAGAGAGGCACATGGTAGAAAACAACCTTTCATGGTGGCAGGCTAGAGCACTGGAAGAGGTAACAATGGCTCAAGCAGCTAGCTACTCTTCCTTCCTTACATTGAAATGCAAATCACCTGCCCCAGGGGAGGTACAGCACCCATTCCCACAATAATCAATTACAAATTCCAGAAGCCGCCCCATGACTGCATGAGGCTTTGGGGCGACACCTATAGACAAACCATAACACCTTCCCAGAACACTGAGCCGGGATATGGATTTTATATGTGTCCTCCTGGATGGGCATAGTCATCTTTGTCTCATCTGACCCATAGACGGGGTATATGTCCTTTTTAAAATGACTTCCCTGTCTTTGGCATTAACAAACACTCGTTTTCTAAAGGCTGCACTTAGTTGGAACAGTCTATATAATTTTCTCTCCTTTTTTGCATCTTAGGGAAGGACCTATAGGGTGTTTAGGGTCTCACTACTAGATTGAATTTGTAGTGATTTGCCTGTGTACAGCCTCAAGAGATGGGATGATAGACATTGCCACCATGCCCTAGTCTCAATTCCTGTCTCAGTGCACCCAAGGACAGGGCTGGCATGGCAGGCCCAGGGATCGAATCCCTGGCCCCTGTGCCTGCTTATAGTTGCTTTAATCTGCTGAGCTACTTGGCCAGCCTTATATTGTTCTCCTAATTTTATATGCCTCTAAAAAGGAAAGTACAAAGAAGTAGGAAAATTAGGAGTAAGGTCAAAGAAAGGAAACTGAAACAGAGCAGACCTGACATTTCCTCTAGCATGTAGAGGAAGATCAGAACCAGTCTATTCCAGTGAAACCTGTCCTCCAAGTCTTTAAGAATGGTTGCTGACCTAATGTCATTTAGTTTGCGAAAGGAGTCCCGTGTTTCATGACAGGCATTTATATTTTCTGAGTCTGAGCTAGATTTAAACAATCTCATTTTACAGAAGTTTACATACAGTCCACTAAGAGGCTTACTAATGTTACTCTCTCTAGCACTGTTGTCTAAAGTCAAGCAAGGAATACCAGTACATTTAACATCTAGTTCAAATGCGACATATACAAATACAAAACAGTCATAAAATGTCCCATTAGAGAAATATAACCTTAAAACATTTCCATTTTTTAACTTAGATTTACCAACATTTTGACCAACATTTTAATAAAACCATAAAAGAGATAAAACATAAACAATTATAAGGAATTTTAACTAAACTATATGAGACAACAAAATATGAGCAGTTATGAGCAATGGACCAAGATATCAACATGTAAAGCATAAAACTCGTTACCTAAGCAAGTCCCAGTTCAGAATTTATGAAAGAAAAGCAAACTAATACCTCTGTCCAATGATCTCGGTGGGAAACTCCAAATGATGCAGTGTAAAAACTGATTTCAGGACCTTCAAATGATACAGACAAAACTGAAACTCCCAACCTAAAACATATCTGGGATGAGTTCGTGTTCTCTAAAACCAAAGACAGTTTTCTAGGAACAAAGGGAAGTTATGAGCAGAATATATTTATTAAGGGAAAGAAAGCTCCTGTCCAGGAGAGGTATAGAAGGGGGGTCCCAAGTAGGTGGTCCCCCCATTGGATGTTTTTCAAATCCATATAAATTTTTGTTCTCTGTAGATATCCTCAGGTGTGTATTCTGTTTCCTTAAATATAGTAAGTGTGGGTGTTCTACAATTTCTGTTTCTTAATTCCAGTATTGCTTGTCTTGGTTTATCTGCATCTGTTGATGTTGTTTCTGCTTATGACAGTTTTTCCTAGGGTGCTTAGTAAATTTTCTCTGTGAGTTTTGAGTTTCACATCTGCTAAAAAATTATACTGGTTCCAAACAAACCTGTTGCTGTAAGGGTACGCGCTGCTCCCAGGAAGTTCTGACTGTGTCTCTAGAGGATAGTGTGTATAGACCCACGCAGCACTGCCTTACCTAAAGCTGAAGGGCCTGCATGCCAAGTGGCAGCTGTAAACATATAATTATAAAAACTGTGCAGGTGCTCCTGGAAGATCTACAAGGCCCTAAATGAGCTAGGAGAGGGCATTTTTAGGTGGTGACGTTTGCGGCCTAGAACCTCTTTGTACTTCCTTAAACTCTTAACAAAAACAAAACAAAAACAAAAACAACTCATCTCTCATTCTGACTGTGGGATTCCTTTCTTGAACCTCCCCACCAGTCTTTTGAAGTGAATGTACTCTGATCTGAATTAGCTTTTACCTGGACTCTTAAAAGAACCACTGTTAAGAAATATGCTGTGGGAACCCATGGATTTTTAAGATGAAGGTACTCTTCTTCTGAAAGGATGTTTTCCCTTCTTCTAGGTGCCTGGGGCTAATTCTGGCCCAGTATAATTTTATTTTATCTTTGTTTTTTTGAGATAGGGTCTTGCTGTGCAGTTCAGGCTGGCCCTGAACTCACTTTCGTAGCCCAGGCTGGTCTTGACCTTACATTGGTCCTCCTGCCTCAGCCTCCCAAGTGCTGAGATTACAGGCATGTGCCGCTATGCCTAGCAGGCCCAGTATAATTTTAAAGTAACTTTGAGGCTTAGTGTTTTGTTTTGGTTTTGTTTTTTGCCTCTGCAGGTAAAACAGACGTGGACTGCAAGTTCTTTCTGGGAATGCCTTTCCTCTTTCCCCAATAATCTGCTGGCTTGGTCCTTACCTGTTTAGGTCACTGATCACATGCCGCCTGTCAGTGGAGACTTCCGTGAGCTCTGGATATAGGATGCCATCTCTGTGCAATGCCACCTTCCTACCCCACATTGTTTTGTCCATAGCACTTTGCCATATGGCATGTTTTGTGATTACTTGCTTGTGGTAATACTTTTATTTTAGTTAACTAAATAGATATTTATAAATTTCGCACATTGAGAAACAAGAAGTATTAATGGATTACAACATTTTGATATATGTCTGCATTGTGGAATAACTAACATGTCTGTTGATATAAATATTTACCTATTTAGTGAAAACATTTGAACTCTGGTATCTTACCAATTTTCATTTTCAAATATATAAACATTGTTAGTAATGACAGTTACAGTGTTGTACTTGCTCTCTTGAGCTTGGTCCTTCCATCTAACTGAAGCTTACCTGTATGTCCTTTGACTATGTACTGCTATTCCTACCCCTCCAGGCTCTGGTGACTAGCATTTTACTCTATTTCTATGAGTTTAGCTTTTCTAGACTAAAATTTAAGTAGAATCATGGAATAGTTGTTTGCCTGGTTTATTTTGTTTCACATAGTGTCTTCCAGGTTTCTCTATGTTGAGAATGACAGGATTATCTTCTTTTTGAAAACTGAAGAATAATATTCCTTTGTGAATATATACCGTATGTCTTAGTTACTTTTTTCTCATTGGTGGGGTAAAATACCCAACACCCAAAGTTACGGAGGGAAAAGTTTATTTAGCTCAGTTCATAGAGGTTTCAGTCCATAGTTGGCTGTAGCACATGGCAGAGAGGTAACAGTTCATGGTGGCAGAAGACAGAGAAAGCAATAAGAGAGAGGGAGAGGGAGAGGGAGAGAGAGAGGGAGAGAGAGAGAGAGAGAGAGAGAGAGAGAGAGAGAGAGAGAGAGAGAGGAAGAGGAAGAAGGAGGAGGAGGAGGAAGAGGAGGAGAAAGAAGAAGAGGAAGAAAAGGAGGAGAGAAAGAACAAGCCTCTTTCTGTCCCTTATATCAAGGTTACTCGCCCTAGGGTGGGTGTAGCATTCACTCACTCACTCCTGCCGCCCTTAGTTCCAGCAGTAGGCCATAAATCAATTACAAACTCTAGATTCAGTGACCTCTGAAAGCCCCATGACCACACAAGGCTTTGTGGGGGACATCCAGGCACAAACTGTAACACCATGTTTTCTTTATTCAGCCTTTGCTATTGTATTTGCAGTGAACCAAAAGCTGTGAGGGGCATGACAGTGCATACATCTCTTCAACCTATTAATTTTAATTCCTTCATTTATGTACTGAGAAGTGGAATTGTGGGGTTATATCATAATTATGTTTTTAGTTTGCTTTCTTTAAGTGTTTAAAAAATCTTTTATTTATGTATTTGTTACAGGGTCTCACTACACAGCTTGGACTCATAGTGATCCTCCTGTCTCAGCCTCCCTGGCACTGGAATTATAGGCGTGCACCACCATGCCTATAATTTCATTGGGTTGGCATGGTGTGCCCGGAAACTCCATGGTGATTTCTGTAATGGCTGTGCTGATTTACTCCAGTGTATCATGGTTTACATTTTTTGACAGCTTCACCAACACCTCTCTCTCTCTCTGTCTCTCAATAATTGTCACCCTAACCAGTGTGAGGTACTATCTCATTGCAGTTTTAGTTTGCATTTGTATAAAGATTGGTGATGTCGTGCATCTTTTGATGTTCCTGTTGGTCGTTTGTGTGTTTTGTATGTCTTCTTTGATAAATATCTTTTCAGATCCCACGGCCCTTTTTGAACAAAAAGCATAATGTAGCCTGGGTACTTTAGCAACTTAGCAAGATCCTATACTCCCTGTCTTTTATTTATTTATGTTTTATTTGGAGAGAAGGTCTCACTAAGTTATTAAAGTGCCCAGGAGATGTTGTTTTGATTATTACAGCTTTGTATTTGATTTTGTGATGCCTCTAACAATTGTTTTTTGTGCTCAAGATTTCTTTAGTTATTCATGGTCTTTTGTGATTAATATAAAATATGAATTTTATATTAAAATGTCCTGGGAATTTTGATAGAGATTGCATTGAATCTATAAATTGCTTTGTGTAATGTGGACATTTTAGCAAAAGTAATTCTTCCAAGTTTATATAGGCTTATCATTGTAGGCACTAATCACTGTTTATAATTGTATGAATGAATGCATACTAACTGTTGTAGCCTGGAGTTTTGCAAAGGGAACAATACATGACACATATTTATAGGATTATCTCTAATAATCACCCCAAGAATCATACATAGAGAGTGCAGAAAATTTGTCCACACACTAAAGACCAAAGGGTCCTGCTGAGGGCCTAGATCTTAATGCCCTACATGAGTCCAGATGAAGACCTAGAACTCCTAACAGTGCCTCCCTCAAGTACAACTTGAGGCCTAGACCCCACGACAATATCTAACACAGACCTGCTTCACGGATCTGCACTGGGAAGGCCCAAAGGTCAGTGGTGGAAGCTGGAATGTCTGTGCCAAGGTTCTGTGCCATCAGGCTGAGGGATCTGAACTCATCCAAGAAGCAATGCTCAAAGTAAGAACCAGAGCTTCCCCCAAAAGTACCATAGCCATCCTCAACCGCAGTGAGGCCCCGAGCTCCCCCAAGGATGAGGAAACCAGAGTTCCCATCAGGAGAGCCAACATAACAAACTTCTCCAGGAGACTGAGTGCACCATCTTCCTTTCTGGAGCTAGGAAGTGATGCTCAAACTGGGGACCAGAGCTCTCCAAAATGAACTGCAGTCATCCTCAGTGACACCAAAATGCTGAGCTCCTCCTCTGATGAGAACAACCAAGTTCATCAGGAAAGCCAGTGTGACAAGATCCAATAATTCCCCAACAACTTCTCTCAACAGCTTCTCTGTTCCAGCTCTTACACTGCTGGCCACACTCCTCAGGTGGGCCTCCTATACCTAGCGCAATGCTAGTTCAGTTCAGCTGGGTGTAACAAGATGGGCACCCACTGGCAATCTATCACATTATCTCAGAGACTCAGAATTCTTTACACATGACTCAGTAGACAGATTTTTGTTGATTGGAACTATAAGTAGTGCAAAGCAACTTCAACATCTGTCACTCTACAGAGGCACATTTAATTAAGAATACAACTTCCTATGGCACTAACTCATTTTTTAAAAATACTACATTTAAATACATTTGATAAATAGTATTCATTTAGTACTCTACAAGGGGGTAATATTTTAGTAAATAATTTATTAAATGAGTAATGATTAATAAGTCCATTTGTGCTAAAACTTTCCTGTCAACATAAAAAATTAGTTCAATGTCAACAAAGCTGCATCATTTATTCAACAAATACTTGTAGAACTTCACTGTTAATCATGAAAGCATTGCTATATAAATATAATGGTATTCCTTATTTTGTACAAGCAAAATCGGAAGAAATCACTTCAGCTTGGCATCAAAAAATTTTTTTACAGCAACTAACTGCTTACATAACCAAGCTTTCTTCTCTCAGAATTTTTCCTACAGTTTAGATTTTTGAAAAGACCTTGAAGAACAGGTTGATCTTCCCCTAGATTTTACATATGAGGAGCCCTAGACCCTGACAGCACTGCTTCAGCCAGGTCGCATCACTGGGTAAAGGACTGAGGTCTTGGCTCAGTAGATGTCCTGTCCGCTGTGGCGACCTCCTTTCTTATAAATATTGTAAGTCTGAACTAAATGAATTGATGACAGATTTTTACACCAGGAGGTTGCCTTGTATACTGCCTTTTTAATCCAAGAGGAGAAGTAGTGTTCTAGCCCTGCACTAATGTCCTGCTAATGCAGCAGAATCAAATCTACTTCACAGCCAAACAGACTCAGGTGAGCACCATCCTTTGAGCTACTACCTTTTGTGACTAAGTGGAATGATACTGAGCATTTCTTCCTTCTAACTGTTGTGAATCTCCTTTTCTCAGATCTGAAAAACAGCATTTCTTAAACTTAGAGGAGATACTTAGCAGATGTTAAGAATGCATATTTGTGTCTCCAAGTTCTGTATTATTTACTAAAATAATTAGAGTACAAGTTAGAATTAGAACAGAAAAAATTACAAGTGATACAGAATTTCACTTAACAAAGTAATATAAATTTTATAGCATTTGTTGAAATACATAGTGTTGTCTTCCAACCACTTATTCATATTTCCAGATATATACATGTAAAATTGGAAGAAGAAAGAAAAAAAGAAATTAAGAGAGAAAAAGTACAAACAAGTGAAAAAAGGAGGTGAAACAAATTAAAGCATCAATTGCTCCTTTCCATAGACCAGCAGAAATGCACAGTACAGTTGTCCAAACCATCCTGCTTACATACAGACAAATCCTTGTCCCTACTCCCTCTTCTGTCCTTCTCAACTCAGTAACTCTTTCCTTTGGAATACGTTCATTCTCTTTTCTCAGCATCTGTAGTACCCTTCAGATTCCTTTTTCTCTTTCAGATTTGCACACTAAGAAGACATTACAGTATTTGCACATGCAGGTCTGATTTATTTCACTTAGGAGTATGTTTTCTAGTTGCATCCATTTACCAACAAAAGACTCAGATTTATTGTGTTTTATAGCTAAATCATGTGTAGAAATACCGCATCTGCTTTATACATTCTTCAGTTGATGGGCATCTGAGTTGTTTCCAGGATTTAGCTATGACAAATTACAGTGCTATAAACAAGGGTGCATATATATCACTGTGGAATTATGTTTTTAGTCCTGGAAAAATACCCAAGAGGGGAATAGCTGGCTTGAATGGGATCTCCAATCCTAGTTTTTTTTTTTTTTTTTTTTTTTTTTGCAGGACCAGGGTTCAAACTCATGACCTTGCACTTGCCAGGCAGGCACTTGTGCCATGGAGCTATCTCCCTGGCCCCCTAGTTTTTTAAGGAATCTCCACACTGATTTCCATAGCAGTTGTACTAGTCTGCACTCTCCCCAACAGTGGAGAAGGGTTCCTTTCTCCACAGCCCCTCCAGCATTTGTTATTGTCTAACTTCTTGATGTTAGCCTTTCTTTTTGGGTGAGATGGAATCTCAATGTTCTTAATTAAATTAACATTTCTCAAATAACCAGTGATGGTGAACATTTTTTCATGTATTTATTTGCTATTTGTATTTCTTCCTCTGAGAAGTGTATTTTCATCTCAGATGCCCATTTTTTTTTGCATTGAGTCTTTGAATTTATGTGTGGGGGGATAATTTATTTCTATTTTTTAATTTTTAATTTTTTAAATTTATGTATTTGGTGTAGGGTCTCACTATGCAGCTCGGGCTTGTAGTGATCTTCCTGTTGTTAGCCTCCCCAGTGCTGTGATTATAGGTGAGCGCCATCACACCCAGACTCATTTGCAGGCTCAGTGCACCCCAGGAGCAAGTCTGTCTTGGCATGCAGGGCTGGGGATTGAACCCTGGTCCTTGAACTTGCCAAAGCAGGTGCTTAGTCTGCTGAGCTATCTCACTGACCCTGATTTTTTTTTTTTCATTCTTCATACATTCCAGATAGAAGGTCTTTGTTGGAGGGGTAGTCAGCTATAATTTTTTTCCCCTTGTGGGTTTTCTTTTTGCTATTAGAAATTTTCTTTGAAGTGCAGAAACTGTCTGCAGAAATTTCGTGTTGAAACCCTAATGGGGTGGTACTTGGAGGTGGGGACTTTGGGAAGTAAGGCCATGAAGGTGGATCCCTCATGATGGGAACAGCCCTATAGGAGAAGAAATACGGGGGAGCTTGCTTCTCTTTCTCTTTGGCATATGGATACAGCAAGAAGTCATGGACAGAACAGTAGGCAGGCCCCCTCCGGACACCAGATCAGTGTGCTACTCCTTGATCTTGAACTCCTCATCCTCCAGAAAAGTAAGAAATACACTTGTGCAGCTCATGCCACCCTGTCCTCAGTAATTTGTTACCACCACCTAAAGCACACACTGCACTGCCCCAATTCCTTACTAGTTATCCCAACTCTGCGACAGTCTGCATGATCTGGTCTTGCCTCCTTGGGTTGATTGGTGCTGCCATTGTCTTGTTGACTATAATTCATTGTTTTCTTAAACATACCATGCTCTGCCTGGAACCATTTTTCCACTCTTTCCATGGCTGGTCCTTGTCACTCTTCATATGTCAATTTAAGCCGTCATCTCAGAAGGTTTTTCTGCTATTCTGTCTGCAGCAGGTCTTTTTTTGGTTCTTTTCCTCAGCACTTTCTTATGTAACTCCTGTGGCAGTTTATAAGTTTATCTGCTCATTGTCTGCTGCATTCCTAGTTTGTATGCTGAAGAGAGCAGAGAAAGCATTTGCTTTGCTCTGTATGCTTATTCTGTGGGCCTACCTGGCAAATAGAAGGTAATTCAGAACTATTTCTTGGATGAATGGTTTCATAATGTAAGAAGCTCTCTGTTGGAGCTGCCTCTACACCCTGTGTCCTGTGGCCTCATGGGACTTTCTATCTATTATTGAGCCACTATCAAAATTTTACCTGTTAGCTTCCCATCACTCTAAAAAAACACCTAAAATAGTAAACATAAAGAGTGAATTTAGGGGGACAACCCACTCGGGCCCCCCTCTTGTTCCTCTCTCAGACAGGAGCTTTCTTTCCCCCAATAAATCTATTCTAAAAAAAAAAGAGTGAATTTAGTTTTTCCTCAGTGTTCTGAAGGTTCCAGCTCATGATTGGTTGGCTCCATGACCTTGGGCCTGTGTGTGGTAGAACATAATGGCAGAAGCATTTGGTGGGTCAAAGTCACTCACCTAATGGCCAGGGAGTAAATGAGAGTAAGGAAGGGCCTGGGGAGCCCACAATCACCTTCAAAACCATGATCTCAGTTTTCTAAAGATCTCCCATGAGCCCCTACTTTCTAAAGGTTCTACTGCTTCCCAGTAGTTCCACCCTGGAAATGTTCCTTTTATAGATGGACCTAGGCAGGGGGCTAAAAACAAAACCCAAACCATAGAAGAATCTTTTAATTTAAGGCAAATGCAGTTTTCTACAAAAACAAACAAACTCTGCTATCTGTCTTCCATACTTAAAAAAAATTCTTTACCTCTTCTCCATCTTTTGAGTGTTTTTCCTCCTCTGCTTAAGTCAGTACTGCTCACCACAGAGTTAGTTTTCTGAAATATTAGTTCTGTTTCTGGATCTTTCTTATACATTTTAAAACTATGAATTGATACTGATTTTCTCATTTTTCTCTCAGCTCTGTCATGTCAATTGTGATATGACAACTTTGATTTCTCTCTCTCTCTTTCTCTCTCTCTCTCTCCCCCTCCCTCCTTCCCTCCCCACACACATCATATTCCTTTGCAATTTCCTTAAAAGAACAAAACATTATTTAGATTCTTTCGAGCACTATTGATGTTGTTGTTGAAGAGCCCTTGCATAGTGCCTGCTTGCTCATATTTTGTACAGTACTTGAATGTCTATTTTTTTATTTTGGTAAGTCTTGCTGCTCCAGTGGTTGGTGGGTAATGGCATGAATATGTTCTTTATTTTTCAAAAAAGTCTCTTTCTACCAAGCAAACCAAACAAATTTTCCAAGAGTCCTTGGGCCAAGAGGGAGGTGACTCTGGCACCTTACTGGCCTTTCTGAGTTGGTACCTTGTTCTGCCCTGCTTATCAGGACCAGACATTGGTAAGCATACCACTTGTACTGTGTCAACAACTGTTTGGCCCAGGTGTACCTGTTTCTAATATTTTTCTACTCATCTGCACCTTTGCTTGCTGTTGTTGCTTTCTGGTGGTTATTTTCCTAACCCTCTTATACTGAATCATTTATATTCCAGAAAAAAACATGTACACACACATGCTTATGTGTACATGCATATGTGTGTATATATCTATACCTAAGGAAGAGGATGGCAAAGTGCATGTTTTGTGTAATATTCATGTTTGAAGTATATTATCTACTTGATGTTTGCTCCTGTGGATTAAGGATGATTTGTGTGCAGTATGGATATCTAGAACTTAGTGTTGGTGGGTCATGACTAAATTATTTAAAGTAATTTTAGATTGAGCTTTATTATTGATTGGTTGATTGATTGATTGATTGCCTTTTTGAGACAGGGTCTCACTATGCAGTTCATTTTTGTGGCCTTGAGCTCATTTTTGTGGCCCAGGCTGGTTCCAAACTCACATCGATCCTCCTGCCTCAGCCTTTCTTCCAAGTGTTAGGATTACAGGCATGCGCCACCATGCCTGGCTTAGATTGAGCTTTAAATTCATAGTAAACGTCACTTAATATTTGTGAATGAGTTTCCCTTTCTTCCTTTGGGGACTCAATCACACTGGACTTTCGTTTAGTTGGCACTAATTTAGCCGTTTATGGAGCAGCTACTGTGTAGCAGACAGAACTCTGAGAATATCAAATAATTCTCCCTGATTGTCAAATGTCAAGAACTATGTGTATTTTGACTTTTTTTTAAAGAAAAATGTATTTAATACAGGATCTACAGGGTGTACAGAGTCTCACTACATAGACTGGATTTGTAGTGATTCTCCTGTTTTCAGCCTTCCAAGCACTGGGATTACAGGTGTGTACTACCATGCCCAGTCTCAATTGCCGTCTCAGTGTGCCCCGGGGGCGGGGCTGGCATGGCATGCCGGGAATCAAACCCCAACCACTGAGCTCTGTGTAAGTAGGCGCTTTAGTCCACTGAGCTATCTGGCCAGCTCGTATTTTGACTTTTTTAAAAAAAAAAAAAAAAACAAAAACACAAAACGTGGGCAGGCTTAGTGGAACACCTCCAATTCCACCACCTATTCGGTGAGCAAGTAACTAATTAAAATGTTAAGCAGTTCTGAGCAAGCACTGACCCTGTGAAACCACATGTGTTAAACCCTCCCACGCTGACATATTCACCGACCCATTAATCAATTTTGTGTTTCACTTGATATGTGAATTGCAGGTTCCCTGTTTCATGATGAGTAGGTCATATAGGATAAAACCTAAAGCACTGACTAAATTCCTCTCTTTGAAGGACGAGATTCATCAAATTTATTCTCAAAACCCTGTTGAGTTTTACCT
The DNA here is from genome assembly GCA_004027915.1 of Capromys pilorides. Taxonomy (NCBI): domain Eukaryota; kingdom Metazoa; phylum Chordata; class Mammalia; order Rodentia; family Capromyidae; genus Capromys; species Capromys pilorides. Next base: position 27,141 of record PVKN010002638.1, on the reverse strand, counting down.
TGGCTCTATCTGTTTATCAAAATAAACTAGGATTTCCTGTTTTTCAGAGACTTTGGCACTTCAGTAGGCAGGGGGAAGATGAAAGAGGGACATAGCTCCACTATTACCATTAAACAGCTTTTTCTTCTTTCTTAAAGAAATACAATGCGAGCAGAATTTTGTTATCTTTGAATGCCCTTTTGTATTTCCATTTCGCAGCCTTAGTAATGGTCGTCCCTCAGGTTGAGTCTGACCTTCCTAGCCCCGTTGACGTGAATGACAAATGAGGTGTCAGCACTTTCAGTGCTGTTAATTAAGATCAAGAAAACAAGGAGGGGCCGGCGAGATGGTTCAGTGGTCTAAAGCGCCTGCTTGGAGGGCTCAGGCAACTGCGGGGACTGCAGTTCGATCCCCGGCACCACATGCTGCGCCAGCGCCACCACCAGGGCAGGCTGAGCCAGCCACAAAATGAATACAATAAAAGAAACAAACAAACACAACAAGCAAACAAATAAATAAATAAATAAAATTAAAAAAAAAAAAAAAGAAAACAAGGAAAGCTTGCAGTGTACCACAGTGAAGAAATTGATTTTGAAATTATGTACTTTGAAATATGTCTTACAAATGGAGTAAAAATATTTCCATTCCCTTATCTTTTGGACCACCCCCACTATTATCAAATAGAAAGTATTTCTTTTAAAGACCTCAGAAATACCTCTCCCACCCTTTTAAAATTTGAGTAGCATAATCTCTTTGTAGTGGTCCTTCTGGGGCAGCTGCCACCCCATATGTTTTAGCAGCTACTGCTTTTGTAAGTGACAGTCTCTAAATAGCCAGTGGACACTGGAGGGTGCTTTAAGATGTCTCTCTGTCCTACACCTGGGTTGCTAGTTGCTGGAGTTCAGGTTATAGAGATGAGGAAAGTTCTTGACCTTAGTCCTTTTTTTTTTTTTTGAGCTTTTTAAAAAATTAATTTTAATGAGAAAGAAATAACAGTGAGACATTTTCAAAACAGATTAGTAGGACAGTTACAATAATTAATATATTGCATATTGTTGTCTTCATAGTAGTTGTTCAGTGTACAAGATGCAGACATGATATCTTTTCTAAAAACTATCAGTAGAAATCTTTCTTCTCTTTGAACTAAGAGAAAGTAGCTGTATATATAGTCCAATAATCCATAATAGTAGTGGGTTGTCAGCAGAACTGGCAATGTCAGAAGATGTTGACTTGAGCCTTTTATAGCTCAGCATATTACTATGACTTCACAATGTGTAATACTAAAGCCATGTTTGGAATACCTGTCATTCTGGTCTTCTAAATGCGTACTGTTTCTAAAGTCATATCAATTATTGTAGTTATTGCTTAGTCCTTGATATATGCTAAGGATGTGCTTAGCAGTGCTCAGTCACATCCATGGCTGACAGAAAGTGTACTTTTGGGGAATCTTCCTGGGTTAAGGTGATTAAGTTTTAAAAATATGATTCAGTAAGGGATGAGCTATATATGTAGCTAGGCTCTGTGCAAGGAAACTGAGATAGGTTTACTCTGAACAAGAAGTAATACGTGCTAGACATGTTATCCAGCCACATACAGTGGGCTTCCTTGACCTGAAGTAATATCATTAAAATGAAATCCTGGCAAAGGGTAGCTTCTTTCTGGATAGTTGTGGACAATAAATGATTGCACTAACTGCTGTCAATGTCCATGCTTCCTGTCTAGCCATGCCTGGGTACCATTCTGCAGTACAATGTTGCTGTGATGTAAGCAGAATTGTTTTTCACATTTTCCTTTCTCTTCCCTCACTTTTGAGAATGTAAGAGAAGGTCCCAGAATGATGAATCCAGTGAAAATCTATACATGCAACAAAAGATACTTTCTTATACCTTTCATGCTTTGTGTCCCTCACTGATTCTTAATCACCTATTCTTTTTTTTTTGTCTTTTTGAGACAGGGTCTCGCTATGCAATTCAGGCTGGCCTTCAACTCACTTTTGTAGTGCAGGCGGGTCTTGAACTCACACTGATCCTCCTGCCTCAGCCTCCCAAGTGCTGAGATTACAGGCGTGCGCCACCACGCCCAGCTTTAATCACCTATTCTTAATCGCTTAACTTTTTAGAGTCGGAATAATTTCTGTTCCTTGGTGCAGTTAGAAAGTTGTAGAGTAGGATAAGAGGTCAGAACTTCTGAGTTCAGTCTCCTGGCCCTCCAACCTGCAGGTCAGCAGAGTTTGGATGTGACAGGACCATGTCTCCTCTGCAGAGGTGACACTTCCTCCTCACTGTTTTCCCCAAGACGTCATCTCCCATAAATGTAAGCTTATCATGGTGTTTTCAGTGCCCCTTTGTTTTGCATTTTAGTGGGGATGTCCAACATTTGGACAATATTGGACTAAATGGTATTCTTTATAGAAGTGGCTTTCTCTGTTTTCTGTGAGGTTCTTTTAGGGGTCAAAGCTGTGGAGGCCTTCCTGGGAGCATGTGGTTCTTATGAGGAAGAGCTTGCTTTCTCTCTTGGCTCTGGGCCCTGCTGGAGAGAGCCTGCCTGAGCCTGGTAAATCCTTTTGCCCTTACTTGCCCATGGGGAAGTGTGTCCTGATGGGCAGGTTTGCCCGAGGCTTTTCTCAGACTTGCCCAGGCTCGACTGGACCACTGTGGCACTGCTGGGCACACTTGCCCTGCCCTGCCCTCCCTTGCCTCCACTCTTCCAGGAAGACTTGACCAGCCCCAGGGCCTCTTCCCTTGAGTGATCTCTTGCTGTGTTTACCAAGGAAGAAAACAAGTTTGCTGCTTCTCCTTAGGGCTGAGCTATGTTAGGGTTAATAAGCCTTAGTTGTACTGAAAGAGAAAGCTTGAACCTGTGGACTTCACTAACTTTATGGTTATTGCCTAGCCTTGGAATTATGTGATACATGGTCTTTTACGTCTGACTTCTTTCAATTACCATGAAAAACAAACATAACAAGGAAAGAAAACAAAACGCAATGGCTGACAGCAATAGGAAGAGAACACAGGACTGTGAAATAGTAGAAGGCCTGAGCAGAAGCTCACAATGTGGCTGGTTGGGCTCAGATCCTGTTCCTGACTATAAGCCTTCGGGCAAGTGGTCAAGCATCTTTGAATTTCAGTTTCCTCTTACTAAACTGGGGCTGATTTTATCAATCCCATCAATGCTGCTCATCTCGAAGGCAGTGTACAGAGTGCCTAGCACAGGAGGTGGCTGGCACATGGAGGATGGGAATGACAGGACTGTGGCTATTTTGAAAAGGATCCAAGATCATCCTTATGGGTTATGGTGAACACTAGACTTTATATGCGTGGAAACCATCTGGAGACTTGGGCTGCACCCTGAGAATTTGTGATCGAGGGATTGAGGTTGGGGCCTAAAGATTTCAAACAAGTTCCCAGGTACTGCTGCTGGTACTGGAGGAACTCTACTGGAGAACCACAGGTATAGAAGGCTGGAATGGCTGGGACCCTGGTCCTTGACACAAGGCCGAGAGGATCCTTCTTGACTCCTTTTGCTTTGATGCTGTTTAAAAAAAATCAGGAAGACTTGAGTCTTGTTTAACAGGTCTGTCTGGCCCAGTAGTTCTCAGGATGGTGCAGAGAAGTGAGGGTGGCTCATGATGTTTGCATTAGCCATTGCATGGGGACTTTTGTGCATGCAGCCTATCCCAGCATAGGATCCTGATGCTGCATTTTAGGAGGGCTCCATGTTCTCCTTTTCTATGGCTTTGTCTCTTGTATATTTCTGTATTCCCAGTGACCAGAAGAATGCCTGGTATTGAGTATGTGCTCAGTGAATATGTGTTGGGTGAATGAATGAAGGTGGAGAATAAATCCCAGCACTTGGGAAGCTGAGGCAGGAGGTTCATTGTGAGTTCAGGACCAGCCTAGACTCCAAAGTGAGCTCAAGGCCAGCCTGATCTGCATAATGAGGCCCTATCTCAATAGCAGTTAATTTTCTTACATGTCTAAAAGTTGGGAATCTAAGGCCTGAGTGTCACACTTGTCCTGAGGCTGCACTCCTTAGCTTGCCCATGGTGTCCTCACGTGGTCTTTTCCATATGTGAGTGCATCCCTGGTATCTGCTCCCTCCCCTCGTTTTCCTTCCCTTTTTCTTCCTCCTTTCCTCCTCCTCTCCCTCCCTCTTATATCAGAGACTGAGCCCAGGGTCTTCACACTGAGCTACATCCCCAGCCCTTTTAAAGTTTTGAGATAGCGCCTGGTTAAGTCACTAAGTTGCCAGGCTGGAGTCAAACTTCCCATCATTGGGCTGGGGAGATAGCTCAGGGGCACAAGTACCTGCCAGCAAATGCAAGGTCCTGAGTTTAATCCCTGGTTCCACAAAAAACCCCAAACCAAAACAACAACAACAAAAAACCCAACCTTCCCATCCTCCTGGCCCAGCCTCCCTGAGTGTTAGGACTGGAGGCATGTGCCACCATGCTTGGCTTTTCCATCACCTTTTCATAAGGACACCAATCAAACTGGGTTAGGATTCACCCTTGTGTTCTCACACCACTAATTAGCTCTTCAGAAGCACTATAACCTGAAATAGTCACCTTGGGAGTTGGACCTTTAGAGAACAATGCTGGGGGACACAGTCCATTCCATGACTTCCTTGTGGTGAATCACCCACTGACAGTAGGGGCCATAGTTCTTAGCATGGAGCTCCACAAATACTGAGAACCCGCAGTCGAAAAGATTCCTCATGCTATGGGCTATAGATGAGTAGTAGGACAGTTGCCCAGTATACACAAAGCCCTGGGTTCCATCTCTAGGACTGAAAAACAAGACAAAAAATACCTCAGACACTTACTGAAAGACTGAGGCACCTGCCAAGTACAGAAAGTACTGACTTTGGTTATAAACTAATAAGCCCTATAATTTAGACCAGGAATTAAAGACATAGGCTTTAATGGAAAAATAGAAGAGGAATAAAAAATGTTAAAAGGCACAGCTTTAAGAGCACTGACTACACAGTTCTTTTATTCTAGTCATTGCCTGTTGGTTGTAGGATTTATTTTTACTTTTATTTTTATGTTTTTAGTGTAGGGTCGAAAAGGTCTCACTACACAGATCAGACTCATAGTGATCCTCCTGTTTTCAGTCTTCCAAGTGCTGAGGTTACACCTGTGTGCCACCATGCTCAGTCTCAGTCACAGTCTCAGTGTGCCCCAGGGCGCAGGGCTGGCATGGCACGCTAGGGATCTAACTTCAGTCCAGGATTGCTTTTTAAACTTGGCTATATATAATGAATTATCAGTTACGTGTTTTTTGTGTTCCTTGTCTTCCCATACTTTTCAAGTTTGACTGTAACATGAAAGCCTCCATAGTTTCACTTCCTGAATGGGGCCAGGGAAAGTGGGATCCCTGGAGAAATCCAACAGTCGGACAGACACAGCAGGTCAGGCTCACCTTTCAGTGGTAGCAGGAAACACGGAATTTGCCACTTATGCTTTGAGTCTCACAGCATCAGTCCTTGCACAGCATAGTCCTGGCACACTGCAGGCTCTGAATGGCTGTGTTATGCCTGAGACCTCTATTTTATTTGTGAACCAACTGGTTAATGAGTTAGATATCTCTAGCATTACCACCTGGCATTTCCCATTCTGCCTAGTTCCCTCCACCTTTCGTGCCCACGCTGGAGCATGAGTCAGTCTGAGAGCTGCCAGGATGTGTGGTGCTCACCTCCTCACCTACACCTGCTCCTGCCCCTGGAGACCAGCAAGCTGGAACCTCTGAGGCCAACAGGAAGGCAGGCAGTGGGGAGCTATGGGGACTCAGGTGTCACATCCTTTTTCTGAGGACCATGTTCCCTCATTTGGAGGTAGCAGCAACTCAGTAGCTCACACAAAGGAAAGACCACCCGGAGCCCCTGGGTTGTGGAGTTGGAGGAGTGATGGAAGGTAATGATTTTCATAGTGTCCCTTCATGTACTCCCTGCCAAGTCTTTCCTGAGCTCCATGTTTGATCTCTCTCTCTCTCTCTCTCTCTCTCTCTCTCTCTCTCTCTCTCTCTCTCCATCTTAGTCCTCTTACCCACAATAACAAACCTCACATGCCCCACTCCTGCCCATTACTCAGTTTACCTACTTCCCCTGTCCTTTGGTTGTATACAGAAAGGCTCTTGACATTGTCAAAGTTTTAAAGTTGTAAACTTTGAAGAAGTTTTAGTTTGCTAGGGCTGCCCTTACAAAGAAGGGTACCACACCTGGTGTCTTAGAGCAACAGAAATTTACTGTGTCAAAGTTCTAGGGCCAGAAATCCAAAGTCAAGCTGTCAGCAGGGGCACGCTTCCCTTACAGACATGGGGAAGGGTCTGTTCCAGCTCCTCTCACTTCTGGTAAGTCCTTGGCTTCAAGTTGTGTGGCGTTCCCCTGTGCTCATGTCTGGGCTCCAATTTTTCCTTTTTGTAAGAAAATAAATTACATTGGATTGGGTTCCACCGTATCTATCATAATCTCAGTTTAAGTAATTACATCTGCAGTGACCCTATTTTCCATCACAGTAGTTTTGAATTACTATAAGAAATAACTTCTTGTGGTCTAAATTGGAGTTTCTAAGAATATGCTCAGAAATAGATAAATACTGTGCCATAAATTTTTAGAACATGTTTACTTTTTTTTGTGTGTGTGGGATTGGGGTTCAAACTCATGACCTTGCATTTGCTATATCCCCAGCTCCAACATGTTTACTTTTACAATAGTGAAAAAATGAAAATGGCATACGATGTAAAGTAGGATGTAATTTTCAGCTGTGAATTGTCTGTGACAAAATCAGATAGACTGGTGCATAGTGGGCCTTTCTTTAGTGGCTTGTTCTGGGGAAGCAATTTGGACCAAGCTGGCCCACCTCTTATGCGAATATGTGGGAGCCCTGAGCTGGGGTCTGGCATGTGGGGACTCCACCTGAGCCAATTGTTCATCGCCTCTCAGCTCTAGATTACTCGGTCTCAGGGGGAGAATAATGCCTTAGAGAGGAACGATGGGAACCAAAGCTCTATTGTAAATATGTTCTGAAGGTCCTCAGGTGGAAGGTGCTATGATTACCACTGGGAATCAATGCAAAAATGATCTTCTTTCTTCCTGTGTATCTCAGCGTCAGAGCTATAACTGCAGATGCAGAGGTCAGCAAGGTTTACCTAGAGGACAGACCAAAGAGAAGACCAGCCAGGTGGATGAATTCATTGGTCTTGAAATAAAGTTCTGAACTTGGCACATGCTCTTCCACTCTGCCTTGGCATGAGGGGTAGCTCGGCACACTTTCACTAAAGGGCACACGCGGGACCCTTGGTCTCTAAACATGACCTTGTAGGCTCATTGAGTCTCAGACCAAATTGACTTTGGAAATGCTTTTCCCCATGGACACTGGCCACCAGAGACTCCTTACATGCTCCTGAGCAAGGCCAGTGGCACCAGGAGCTTGTATGTGTTGTCACTGCATAGGGAACCTCAGCCTTCCATCTTCATTTGGTCTGCAAACAGGTCCCTTAAGAATGCTTGGCCTTATGCTTTCTTTTCTGGCAATAGCATCAGCAGAAGTCAACCATACAGTGCTCAGATAGAAGGACCATGATGGAGACCAATTGAAAGAACTATAAATATTTTATAAATCAGTTTGTTTTTTTCTGAAACTGGAGATTGAACTCAGGTCCTTGTGTTTGCCAGGCAAGCTCTTATTCTACTGAGCTATCTCCCCAGCCCCTAAATCAGTTTTTTTTTTTAAACCTGGAAAGAAATACTGTGCTTAGAGCCAGACCCTCAGAATATGTGATGAGAGTGGCCAGAAGAGTCCAAAGGCCAAATGACTGGATCAGTTTTCTCAATCAGTGTCAACCGAAGATCCACTGTGTCCTATCATAGGCGTTCACCTAGAAACATTGTAGTGAGCAGTCCTGCACTGGGGAGTGATTTGGACAAAATCCATTTCTTTTCATTAATTTGTCTCAGGTAAGTTTCCTTGGGAAACAGTTTGAAGTGGAAATTTGCAGGTAGGAGGGTTACTGAGGCATGTTCTCTGGGCCAACATCTATGGGGGAATGAGGAAAGCAGGATAGATAGAGGGGAAAGCTGAACCAAGAAGCAGTCATAATGAGGATTTTGGTTGATTTGTGGGATACACAGCAACTAGGATGGCTCTTTAGAACTGTGGACCAGGCCTTTCTTTGTAGCCCAGCTGTCTGCACCAACAGGCATCAGATCTGTGTGCTGCCCTTGAGAAAAAGGTGCAGCCATGGAGTGGCCAGCTCTCTTCAGCCCAGGACAGTTCTCAGAAATAGACTCAGCTGAGATTGTCTGTAAGTGGAGAGATGAGAGTCTTGGTCCTGAAGGGCAGGCTGCATGGAGATAATGTGAAGTACCACAGTGTCCACTACCTCTCTCAATAAATTGGTGCTGAGCCACCCCCACTGTACTAGATACTGAGGCTCTGGTGATGAACACAGCTTTCTGCCAAGTAGAAGGCCATCTAGTTAATAGACAGTTATACTGAAGAGTGGGACTTCATGGTCGGGGAGTCAGTAGGCCTCCTTCAGTGGGGGAGATACATCTCACCTTAGAGCTGAAGAATGAAGAGCTGGTCGTAGTACTAAAAGGGGGTCATACAATACTATTATAAACAGGGCATCCCAAGTGACAGAAACTTCATTTTGGGGTGAGTAAGATGGGGTTATGTATGTTCACAAGCCTACAGGTAAGATCTGAGGCCAGGCTTAAGAGCATCCTGAAACTAAGGAAGGTCAAGCTGGCCCAGAGTGAGTATTAGAATGAGAAGAGCAGGGATTGGAAAGGAAGAGAACCCAGTGTTATTGGGTAAAGAAGAAAAGCCAATAGCAGTAACTGAGGAGTCCAAGAGTAGGAGGAAAACTGATGACTTCTGTTTCCTCTTTCAGGTCAAATCTGTCTTTATGTGTGCATCAGGCCTTTGAGAATCTTATACAACACAGACACTATTCTCAAGTTCCCTTGAAGCTTTGGCTGTTTTTAAATTCTCTGCTCCTGCTCCCCACTTCTGGCTGAGAGCCTGTTGAGGTCCCCTCTGGCCTAAGGGATCATCTGTCTTCCTTTATGCTACTGTCCTAGGCCACTTCCTGTCTTTATTGCCTTTACTGTCTCTTTCTTTACAGGTGCTAGTTTTCTGCATGCCCTCATACCTTCCATGTCCTTATTGCTGTACCCAGATTCCAGTTTCCACTGAAACCACTTCATGTGGTATCAGTGACCTTCTCTATAGGTATCATCTTGGTCTTCTGACAACACTGGTGTGATCCCTTTTTTTCTTGGAACGTTCTCAGAGTTTCATGACATTTGGGCCTCTTGATTTCTTCCTGATGTTCTCACTCCTGCCTCCTTGGCTCCTACACTACTTTTTCTTCTTCCTACCCTTTATTGGGCCACAGTGTCCCACACCTCCTATTACTCCTCATGTGTGGGCCGGACCTGCATCTAGTGTAGGGCAGGTGTGATAATGGTGGTGGTAGTGGTAGTGGGATATCACTTCTTTGATTAGGCTACAAAAGACCGTAACTTGTATCTTGCCAGCTGTCTCTGCTCCCCATGCTTGAGATGAAGTCAGCTGATAAATAAGAGAGGTCCACATGGCAAAGCACTGAGGGTGGCCTTTGGCCAAGAACTGGCAAGGAACTGAGTCCTAGATTAGCAACCCACAAGACTTGAATCCTGCCAACATCCTGTTATTGCCCCAAATCACTGAGTGATCTTGGAAGCACATCCTCCTCCAGCTCAACCTTGAGATGACTGTGACCCTAGCAGACACCTTGGTTGAGGCCTTGTGGTAGCCTCAAAGCCAAGGCCTTATTGCTAGTCTTTTAAAAGTCCATGAAGCTGATGTGATGATCCAGCTAAGCTGTCTCTGACTTCTTGTCCACAGGGACTTGAAATAATAAAACATATTTTGTTGTAAGCCTTTTGAGTTTCAGGAATAACTTCTTATTTGGCAATATATAGTTTATACATGCCTTAATCTCTTTGTTTCTTATCAAGGTCACTGACATCTTTAAAAAAATTCCATGCTATTTTCTCTTTAGGATCCATGAATTTTCTCTAAAATTGTTCTCTGCTTTGAAACATTTTCTTCTGTCTTATTCACCTAAAAAACCCTTGCTTATCTTTTCGTCTTTCAATAAATATTCATATATACTAGAATTATGTAAAAGGATTCTGAAATCATGACTATTTGGGAGAACAGTCTTGAAGACAAGTGCTTAAAAGTACATGAAACTCTTTTAAGGTTTTAATTTATTAAGTCTTTATTCAGGGTTGGCCTGGCCCAAGTCCTGTGGTCATGATGACATCAAAACTGGAATTCTTGATTTATAGAATGATACACTCCCTTCATTTACATTTACCCATCACTTAGTTCCTGTTATGGCTTGTGTCTAGATGTCCCCTCAAAGCCCCATGCAGTCATAGTGGGGACTTTTCAGAGGTGGTTGTATCTGGAGTGTGTGGTGCTGGGATCAAGGGTATATTATTAGTAAATCAGTCCACTTATTGATTTAGAGTGCTTCTGGTTAGGATTAAGAGTGTGAGTGCTATAACTTCACTGCATAAAATATAAGGGACAGAAAGAGAGCCAGTGTGCTCTTTCCTGCCTGCTTGCCATGGACTGTTTTTTTCTCTGTGATGCCCCTCAGCCATGCCACCTTTACTTGGATCCAGATGACTATGAAATGAAACCTCTACAAACTGTGAGCCAAATAAACTTTCCTATTTTAACTTCGGGTGTTTGGTATTTTGTCTCAGCAATGAGAAGAATAACTAAGACAGAATTTGGTACCAAGAGTAGGGTTGTTGCTGTGATTATAGCTGACCATGTCTTCAGGAGCCTTTGGAATTATCTTGTAGGAAGAGTTATGGAAAGTTGCAGAGATGCTGGCTAAAAAAGCAACCCCGAAAAGCTGTAGGCTGTACTTGATGAGAGATTCTGGTTAGAGTTCAGAAGATCAGAATGGAGCTGATGGAGATGATGCTGGTAAAGACAAGACTCAGAAGATTTCTGTTGGGAAGAAGGACTGCATTAGGTGCTGGATTCCAGATAATGTGTGTTATGACTTGGCAGAACATCTGTTTGCGCTTTACTCCTATACAGAGACTTTGCCTAGGGTTGAGGTTGAGGGTAGTGGACTAATTAATCTTGAAGAATAAATTTCAAGGCATTTGAATGTTGCAGTACTAGCATGTCTACTGTTGGGGGTTTTTATCTACATCTATATTGAGGCTCAAGAGTAAAGAGCCCAGAAGAATGATTTAAAACATGTATTTGGCTAGAAAGGAGGCTCCAGTAAAGCTGTAAACTACAAAGATAGAACAGAGAAGATCTTGATTGCTGAGAAAGAACAGAAAAATAGAAAACATGGCCTGAGGGCAGCAGGACTCCACTCTTTACAGCCTAAAAATTACAAAATTGAAATGCTTTGCTTTGAAAAGAGAGCCCTGAGGATCATGTTCTAGAATGGAGGTGACTACACCATGTTTCAGGATGATGGCAGCATATAGGATTTTTTCCCCTGGAACCAGACTGAGAGTACTCAGCCATTCAGGCACTTGATCCCTATAGCCAAGAGAGAGGGAAGCGTGGCTAGTACTCCTGCTGGCAGCAGACCTTGGCATCATCTACATGCTACTGGTTTTAGTTGCCTTCAAGGTGGAAGAGTTGTGAGGTCAAGAAGGCTTCCTCCAAGACTTCAGAAGAAGGCCTGGCCAGCCATCCTGCGTGTTAGGTATTTCATCTTAGCAATGAGAAAAGTAACTAAGACAATTCCTATTTATCTTTTTGAGCTCATCTTTTACATGTCAACTTCTCTTGGCTCTCTGTAGTAGGTTCTCTTATATGCATTCATCAATGCCTATCCTATTCTTTTAAAACATACCCCACATTCTCTTCAATTAATTGTATGAATAGTAGTTTACTGAATATCTTTCCCACTGGACATTGTGTTAACTTTGGGACAACTGGGATCTTCCTTCTTGTTCATCCTGCACTCCGTATGATTGGTCTGATGTTTTTAACAGGAAGCCAATAAATTCCCACTAAACCATTATGAACAGTTTATTCTAAGTCCTAGACCCCAGAAGATCTATCCAAAGGAGTTCAGCTGCAGTGACAGCCCAACATGGAAAATGACATGACATAGGTCTTTGTGCTGTGTGCAGTGGGAGTGTAGTAGACGGGAAGTTATCAGACATACTAGATGGATTAAACTGAGTTTTGAAGGTGGGAGAGTAGTAAACTTGATGAGAGATATGGCTTATGAGAGGAACAGAGATAATGTCTGAGTCCATTTGTGTTGCAATAACAAAATGTCTGAAAAGGGTAATGTATGAGGGGCAACCTTTTTTTCTTACAGTTCTGAAGGCTGGAAAATCCAAGATTAATGTGTCAACAAGTTTGTTATATGGTCAGAGTTGCTCTCTGCTTCCAGAATAGTGCCTTGCTGTGCTATGACCTTGAAAGGTGAATGAAAGGGAGCTTCTATAGGCCATGATCTTATTCTTGTTGTGTTAAGCTGAATTTCAACATGAATTCTGGAGAGAACACTAATATTCAAACCATAGCAGCCACATGGAATTACTAGAAGAGAATGTCCCACCAAGTGGTGTGCCTGTTATCTGGGCTGCCTTGAAAAGGTGGAGTTTTGTCACTTTATTGTTGCTTAGATTTGAGCTGCCAGATGGGATCCATGGAAACAGGAGCTCCAGTCCCCTTGTTCTTAGCCCAGCATAAATTCAAACTGGGGAGGCAACCTATAAGCTGCAGAGGGAGCAAGCTGAGTGTGATACACTGATAACTTGGAGCCATTGTTATTGCATTACAAGTAGTTTGCTTTGGCTAGGAAAACACTAATGTTTTCAGATTACTAATTTTTAAAAATTAGGTTTGTAGATGTCCTCACTTGCTCGCTCCCTTTCTGCTGCCATCTTGGTTCCACATTCTCTGCACAAAATGCCTGGTGAAGTCACAGAAACTGTCCTTGCTACAGAGCAGGTTGCCACAGCACCAGGCTGAGAAAGAGTCTGGAACAGAATCTGACAGTGATGAATCAGGACCAGGGCTCGAGGAGCAAGATCCCACACAAGCAGCCACACAGCAAGCCCAGCTGGCGGCGGCAGCTGAAATCAATGAAGAACCAGTCAGTAAAGGAAAAAAGAGTCAGAGTGAAAACAAGGCACGGAAGGCTATGTCCAAACTGGGTCTTCAGCAGGTTACAGGAGTTACTGTAGTCACGATCTTGAAGTCTAAGAATATCCTCTTTGTCATCACAAAACCAGAGGTCTATAATAGCCCAGCTCTGGATACCTACATAGTCTTTGGGGAATCCAAAATTGAGGATTTATCTCAGCAAGCAAAGTTAGCAGTTGCTGAGAAATTCAAAGTTCAAGGTGAAATTGTCTCAAAACATTCATAAAATATACAGACTCCAACTGTACAAGAGGAAAGTGAAGAGGAAGAGGTTGATGAAACAGGCATGGAAGTTAAGGACACAGAGTTGGTTATGTCACAAGCAAATGTGTCAAAGGCAAAGGCAATCTGAGCACTGAAGAACAACAGTAATGATATTGTAAATGCTATTATGGAATTAACAATGTAATCATTAGGAAGGAGGACTTTTTTGGTGTTTCAAAAAGATCACTGCAGCTTGGTTTAAAATTTGTACTGTTTCTATCACTAATGAAGTTATGACTTACTGGATGAAAAAAATTAGGTTTATAGTATTTCCTTGATCAAACCTATAATAATTTCCTAAGGCTGCTGTAATGAAATACCATAAACAGGGTGGCTTACAACAACAAAAACCTCTTGCCTCCCAATTGCAGAGGTCAGAAGTCCAAAATCCAGTTGTCAGCAAGGCCAGGATCTCTCGGAAACCAGTAGGATCAGGATCCTTCCTTGGTTCTTCCAGTTTTTGGAAAGCCTGAATGCTTGGCTTGTAGCAGTGTCACTCCAGTATTTGTAGCCGTATTCCAGTATTCTGTGTGTATTTCTCTGTTCAAATTTCCCCTTTTTATGAAGACATCAGTTATACTGGCTGGAGACCCAGCCTAATGACTTCATCTTGACTTGACTACATCTGCAAAGACCATACTTTCAAAAAAACCACGTTATGAAGTTCTAGGGGTTAGGATTTCAACATGTCTTTATTAAGGGGCACAATTGTAGCAACATGGTTTTAACTCACTTGCATTTCATTGTTCTTTCTTGGTGTTATAATTTAGGTCTGGGGGGTCTTACGAAAACCTCATATGTTTGGAAGATGACTGGATCATGGGGCACTGCACCCATGAGTGGATTAACTCATAGCTAGATGTGCTGTAAGACGTGGGCTCTGGTTGCAAGAGGCAGGTTACTAGAGGTGGCTTTGAAGGGTGTACATCCCTCTTGGCTCCTCCCTCCTTTCTCTGCTGCTGATTGCCATGACAAGCAGCTTTGCTCTTTGGCAGGCTCTTCTACCATGTGATGTCTGCATCTGAGTCTGCCAAATATGGACTGAAACTTCTGAAGCTGAGAGCCAAAATTAGCCTCTCCTCCTTTAAGTTGTGGGTGTTAGGTGTTGTGTCTTCTTGATGGGAAGAGTGGCTAAGACACATGGGTCAAAAGAAAGTGGCACAGTTGGCATAGATTCTATAGTCAGATGTATTTCATTTTTATTATTATTATTATTATTATTATTATTATTATTATTATTGATTTTTTGATGCAAGGTCTCACTGTGAATTTGAACTCAAAGCAATCCTCCTGTCTCAGCCTCCCCAGTGCTGGGATTACAGGCTGCCATTACCATGAGACTGGGCTACTATGCCCGGGTTCAGGGCTGGTTCAGTGCTCCTGGTTTTCTGTGTTCTGGGGACAGCACAGCATGCAGTACTGGGGATTGAACTTGGGACCTTGCACTTGCCAGACAGGCGCTTAGATCATTGAGCTATCTCCCTAGCCCCTCTATAGTCAGACTATGTCAGAATCTGAATTTGTCCACCAAGTGTCTCCTTAAAAAGAAAAAGAAGTTTGAGGGTCACTTATAATATAGGCTTGTCTCACTGGTTTTCTTTTTAAACTCCAAAGACTTCTTGATTTTCCTTTATCCTTGGGAAGCTGACTCTTTATGCCAAGGTCAAACCACTGTTTGTAGACATTTGTGGCTATGGTAATTATGGATGGGAAATGGGTATTGCTGAGATCTAGTTAGTGGACACTAGGGATGCTACTAAATAAACATCCTACAATGCACAGAAGAGGTCCTACAATGAGGAACTGTCTTCAGTTCCCAACTCAAGATGTTCATTGTGCAATATTTTTAATTGGGTTTTATTGGAAAGAAAGGAGAGCAGTATTATATTTCAGAATAGAGATGTTGGAAAATGTTGCTCCTTTCATTATCTTTTGATAGCAATCATAAAGATTCTGAATTGTAAGTTTTTCAGTATCCTATGCTTAAAAATAATCCTATGTGGTATTCTTCTTTTATATTTTCCCTTGTATTAGTTATCACCATGATGCTGCATAATAACAATGGCATCTTACATGATTACTGTAGCGTGCACTTATCAAGTTTTATTTCTCATTCGTGCGTGTGCTAAGATTTAGATTGGTTAAAATTTGTTGGTTTGGGCTGGGCTACCCCCAGGCTGCAGATTTTATTCTATAGTTCTGCTTCATATATCTCTAAGTTTTCTTATATATATGGCTTGATTGTACCTAAGACATGCTTTTCTCATGGTAATAGCAAAAGTACAAGGTATAAATCATAATGACTCAAAGCCAGTGGTGTTGCAAAGCTCAACCTCAGTGGAAGTCCTGGTCACTATTGTTATGGCAGACAATTCCCCTGAAAGTTAGTGGCCTAAAACATTTACAGATATTTTATTGTCTCTGGTTTCTGTGGGTCAGGAATTAAGGAAAATATCCACTAGGTCGTGCTGACTCTACTTTGCTTGGGCAGTTGGTCTGCCAGTGGTGGGAGGTGACCTAGCAGGGAACTGCCCAGACCTCTCTTTTTCTTCATGTTGTTTCAGGCTTCTCCATGTGGTCTCTGAGTGGGCTAGGTTGAGTGTCCATACAACTTCATTGTTTTGTTTTGTTTTTTTGCAGTACCAGGGATTAAACTCAGGACCTTGTGCTTACCAGGCAGGTGCTTATGTCACTGAGCTATATCCCTGGCACAACTTCATTGTTTTGGACTTTAGGCTTGTCCGACTATTTGCAAGGCAGGTTGTTCCAGAGAACTCAACGGGTGATATCTTTTCCAGTGAAACCTTGAAAATCACATAGCATTTCCACTGCTCCATTGGTGGAAACAGTTGCAAAAGCCTTTTGCTTTCATGGGAAAGAAACTCAGATTCCATCTCTCAGTTGAATGGATATGAAGGTCACATTATAAAAAGCACATCACAAATGAGAGATAGTGTTGCAGCCATTTTTGCAAAGTGTGATCTACAAGAGGGAGGCTGGGGGTATTCTGTGCTCATAGTGGAGCAAGAGAGTAGGTATTAGCTAAATCACATGCCTTTTGCATTTTATATGGAGCTATAAGCGGGGTGTGTGTGCAAAAATGTGTGCTGAATAACTGTATTGGGTTTGGTACCCAGAATGTGGTCCAGATGGAAGCTTATGCAAGATGTTTATTGAAGGGTTGCTCTTGTGAAAATCCCCTAACAGAGCAAGAGAAGCAGCCTGAGACAGGGGAGGAACTAGTAATAATGTGGTTTTAGGAACAGTCTAGCTTGAGTCTAATCAAAAGTTGGTGTCTATACAGACGTTGTGCTACCTCCAGGACAGAAGGCTGAATTTTCTCCCCTGTATGAATGAGTCACAAGTGTCATTTGGGGGAGGTGGAAGAGCAACTGTTACACTTTGCAGGCGCCTCTAGGTTAGAGAGAGTTCCAATTAGCTAAGGAGAATCTTTCAGAGAAGGGTACGGCTGTGAGCTATAAGCAACCAGTACCTGCAGTGGGAAGAGGATATGGTTTGTATATAATAGACATGTTCCTCAGAGGTCCATAGGTAGAGGCCTGGTCCTCAATATAGTGGTACTGAGAGGTGAATGTTTAAGAAGTGGGACCTAGTGGGGTCCTTATGTCATTGGGGGCATGCCCTGAAAGAAAACTGTGGGACTTACGTGTCTCAGTCTCTTGCTTCTGGGCTCATGATGTGTGACCATTCACGCTGACACATGCTCTTGCCATGATGTGTGTTTCCTTTACCAGAGTCCCAGCCCAGTGAGGCTGCCCAGTCTTGGAACCTCCAAAATCATAGGCTAAAATAAACCTCTCTTTACTTCATAAGTTGCCTTTGTCAGATATTTCATTATAGTGATGGAAATCCACTAATACAATGTATCTGCCTGAAAAAATAGAGATTTTAATGGGAAATGTGTGCTGTATTCCACCATTTATACCACTCTCAGGCAGTTGTAAATAAAATCAGGGTAGAAAGGGGTAGCATATGCCTGTAATCCAAGTGCTTAGGAGGCTGAGATAAGAGGATCACTACAAGTCCAAGCTGTATAACAAGACCCTGTACCAAAAAAATACATACATACATACATACATACATACATACATACATATTTTTTAAAAGCAATGTGGAAATAAATCAAACAGAGCCACTAGTTTTCCATTGTAAGTGTACTTTTATCTTATCACAACCCTTTTTTTTTTTTTTTTGGTGTGGCTGGCTCAGCCAACCCTGGGGGTGGGGCTGGTGCAGCATGTGGTGTTGGGGGATCAAACCGGGGACCCTGGATATTTGCCTAAGCTTGCCTAAGCAGAAGTTTTAGAATGCTGAGGTATCTCACCAGCACATTCTTACAACTTTTTTAGTATTCTTATAGGGCAGAATTTTTTAGGCTAGTGGGACAAGTATGGTCCCAGTTGTGCCAGTTGTTCCTCAGGCCATCTTTCTTGTCTTCTTCTTCTAGAATCTGGCCTTGGTTAGCATTTCTAATCAAGGAAATTGTGTAAGAGAGTGACCCAGACTTCATCCCAAGGGCCCAAGCCCCTGGTTTGCATGCTTTCATCAAGCTATGGTTATTGTACTTTTCATTTTACCACTAACTGGGTCCTAATGCACCCAGAGATACCTGGAGGATCACCTGTCTGTTCATATGTCATGTTGCAGCATCCCTATGTCTTCATGAAGACTATAGTCAACCCCCCTTGCCAGTAGAGCACTTAAGTTTCTTTGTTTACTATGTGAACCAGGCAGGCAGCAGCCATAGCTTTAATTTTAGCAACAACTATTCTGTGATGGAAACAGTTTTAGTTCTACAGATTCCATGTGTGTAGAGTACACAAATTTCCAAGTGACACCAGGTCTAATAGTAAGTGGGGCCACCCCTACTTCATCCCTCAACTTCAGCTTTGGAAGCCTATGTATGTTATTTACTGAGAACCACCTCTATATCATAGCTCTGGATTTCAAGTTGATAGTACCTCCCAAAGGACAGTGCTTCTGCAGGGTGTTATGTTCAGGCTTGTACTTTAGCTGCTTTTAAGAGGCTATCCCAATACCTGCCCATGCTAGCATTGTCCAAGTAGTGCAGTAAGTAGTACAGCATGTGGATCACATGGCCATATACCCTTGGATGCTTTCTTTACTATAACATGAATTTGGTTGTCCATAGTGAATCTATATAGGACCAGGCTTTCAACTGTAGAAGTCAGTTGGAGTCCTTGGATAGTAGCTGTGACTTCAGCTTAAAGGCAGGAAAGAGACATCCATACCTGGAATATTTTGTCACTTTTTTTTTTTTTACGATTATATAGTATGTAATTTTGATAATATTAAATGACATAACATCTTTATATAATAAAAATAGATATCAGGTTACATAAGTAATAGACATGTTCTTACACTAGGGAGACTATACGATATTTACATATGTAGGTCTCATTTATTTCACTTATAAGTATATGTTCAGTATACATCCATTTATATATAAAGTCTTCCAGTTTATCACTCTTTATGGCTGAGTAATATTCCATTGTATAAAAATACCACATCTTTTTCAACCATTCCTCAAATGATGGGCATTTCAGTTGTTTCCAGGATTTGGCTATTACAAATTGGGCTGCTATAAACATAGGTGCACAGATATATTTTGTCACTTTTAATAAGGATGAAACATTACCCTTTTCAGGGGGGGAAAAAAATCAACTTGGCACCAAGATAGGTGGTCTGCTGTGAGGCTGGTACTGTATCGGTGTACTGGCCCTTATGGGCTGTAGGATGAACCCATAGCAGCAGCAGGAGCCAACTTCACCTCACAGGGTGGAATCGCCTGCTCTTGTCCCTGCTGTGGTTACTACATCCACGAGCCCATTGTACAAGCACAGATGGCTGAAGGCAGAAGCTGGCGACATCTACCATCCAGCTCACTGGTCAGCATTACCATGCAACTCAGGGCTCTTCACACTTTGTGCCCACTCACAAAGATTCACCAGCATGCCCTTTTATAAATCTCTTGCTGCCTTCTTCCAAGTCGTTCAGCCCAAACCTAAACTCCCGATCCACAAGCAAAATTTTCACTTTCACTACTTCCTGAGAGTCTGTGTTTGTACCACAGACCACTTTTGTCTTTGCACAGTGTAGATGCTTAGGTATGCTCCTGAAGCATTGCCTGTGGGGAGGACCCTACCTCATCACTCTTGGGGGCTGGAGGGTAGCACAGTGCCTTCATCTCACACCAACTCAGAAGCTGACCTATCTATGAACTAAGCTGGAGGGTTTTTCCTTCTCTATCAGCCAGTCATAGGGTCATGGGGACTTCCTCCCATAAGGTCAAAGATGGGATCCAAAGGAGATGGGTTTCTGCTGCATGGTAAGCCATGTGTGGCAGTGTGGCTGCCAGCTCATGCAGCTTACTTGTGGCTGCCTGCCCTGCTTGTGGCAAGGCTGGAATGTGCCACTTCTACTTTATGACAGATTGTTGCTGGACTCCCCTGGGTCTGACAGTGCTTAGCTCAAGGTCTGCAGCTCTGCCCATACAGTCAGTTGTTATCTCATGGCCAGATGAGTAGTGTCCACCAAAGCCCAGTAACAACCACGATCTATGTTCAGAATGGTATATAACCTTTGCTGAAGATGGTGTGGCCTCGCTTGGGAGCCCTAGGAGTCTGCCCCAAAAGCCTGCTATTGGATCGTACCCAAGGCACCATGCAGCACTGTTAGCTATCACTGGTTCCATTAGTGCCATCGGTGCCTTGGGCTGCGCCTGGACATCAAGCCCAGATAGCAGGACTGCTGGTAGTATAGTGTGGGCTGGCAAGGGACTTTTGTTCTCCAAGCCCCACTCAAAATGAGCAGATTTCTATGTTACTTATTTTATAGATGAGGGATTTTACATCTAGAAAAGTCCAGTAATCTTCAAGGTCTTAGGGCTAAGTGGTGTTTTCAGTGTCTTTACACCACTTCTGGTACATGGGGCTGCCTCTTCCATGCTCTCACACCTATTTCCAGGATATCTACGAATAGAAGAAAAATGCAGCTGTGGTCCGTGGCGTGTGGGTGAACTGGCTTAATGTGAATTGGTTTCAGCTTTTCAAAATAGGCTGTGACTCGGGTGGCTGTACTGCTCAAGGACAGGGGCTGGTGCTACGTCCTGGCCTGCCTCGGTGAGTGATTCAGACTGAGAGCTGGCTAACTTGGAGAGGGCTTTTGGAGCCTATTAGGTATTTATCTTATCCCTTAGCTAAGAGTAGATCTGGACCACGAACAAACCCTTCTGAAATCCTCCTCTCCTCCAGACTTCCTTTTCTTGCCGCATTCAGTTTAAACTATAGGTACTACCGCGTTTTGAACTTCCCTTTTCTTCTGCCCAGTTTGTCCTTGGGTGAGAAGAGTATTTTTCAGGTGCCTTTGGATTGACTGGAATTTACAGAGGTAGGTGGCTCAGAGAGGTTAATTCATATGCTGAAGCTGTTTGTGTAGGTGTCAGGACTTGCCCTGGCATGGTTCAGCTTCATAGCATCGTCTAGTACCATGCTAAGCAATAAGATTTATATTTATCGATGATAATTAATGAGAAACTAGCACTTCTTTTGCAGTGTCTCAAAGAATTAACAACTGTTAGGGGCTTGGGTCAGGATTAAGATAGAAATTTTGGATTTTATTTGAGAAAATGAACATTTAATGACAGACAAAACTTTGTTTTCTTGGGATACAGGACAACTCTTTCAACTTTTGTTTGTAATAGATTGCAGACTAGTAGGAGGGAAACTTTTTAGAAATCCTGGTAAAAATACATGCTTATACAATTCATTTCATATTCGCATTTCACTTCCATATACAAATGTATTTCTTTTCTTTTCTTTTTTCTTTTTTTTTGTTTTTGCCGGACCGGGGTTCAAACTCATGGCCTTACCCTTGCCAGGCAGGCACTTGTGCCACGAAGCTATCTCCACAGCCCCACAAATGTATTTCTTTTACAAAATAAATGTACACTTTTGACTTAAAGAAAACTTTAGGCTCCTTCCTTACATATTCTTAGTAAGCCATTTAGACCACCCAAGCAATTTATTCTGTCTCCCCTAAGCATAGGGGAAGGAATTTGGAGAAAGTATATAAATAAACAGGACTCAAGAGTGGGAACATCTTCCAGTTGCTTGTCCTCCTTGGTTCATATTTCAGTTTCCATTACTTTTTTTCCATGCTATTCAAAACCTGTATAAGCTAAATATTGAAGATGAATGCCAAATCCCACATGTAACTTAGGCTTTTATTTTTCCTTTTATTTTCGCTAGTGGAAGTACTTCTGAGTCATGCATACCTGCCCATCTTGCCAAAGTGGATACTTCTGTGTTCTAGGAGGAGAGAAAGGACAGCATTGGTCTTCAGACATTGAGCACACATGCATGGAATAACACAGGAGTCACAATATTTAGATCATTGATATTTGGGACTAAGTTGTATGTCTGCTCAATCAACATCCATGATCTGGGAAGCCTTAATTATAGAAACTCAAGGTTTTTTTTTTTTTTCTAGAAATCTCAACATAGAGTATTGTTTCTTATTTAGGACAAGCTTGCATTTCTCCTAACAACCTATAGCCCCTAGACTATTTCCTTGCTAATCCTGACCATAGACTAAGCAGACAGTGGGCCATAGGAGGGTGTCTTGTGGACTTTGTTAGCTACTTCAGCCCAGACTCCCTTTCCTAAAACCAGTACCTAGTTGGCTTTCTCAACCTCTCACCTAGCCAAGTCTCAACAAATGCAAAGTATTTCTGGGGCTGGACTCGAGAACAAAAACCCAGAAGGATGCTGCCTTTGCTTCTCTGCTTTTCCTCATTGTTTCAGTTTCCCACAGGGCCTGTGTCTAACCAGGAAGTAATTGACCTTCATACCTGGTAGTGTAGCAATAAAGGGGTGAGGACTCTCCCATGAGTCTCACCTTCTGGTAATTCAGCTGCTCTGAAAGTCATTCCAGGCTACCAGGCTAGATCCTTCAGTGCAGTTGGGGTAGGAGGACTGGGGAAGGTGGAGAAAGAGGCCCAGCTGGTCTGTCTCTATTT
Organism: Capromys pilorides; assembly: GCA_004027915.1. Lineage (NCBI taxonomy): Eukaryota > Metazoa > Chordata > Mammalia > Rodentia > Capromyidae > Capromys > Capromys pilorides. Next base: position 4,630 of record PVKN010002638.1, on the reverse strand, counting down.
TTTTTTTTTTTTTTTGTGGAGCCTTGGTTTGGTCTGTCTCTTTTGACTGTAGAAGGGTTCCAGAATTTGTCTTTGGTTTCTAGATCCTCACCATAAATACTATAAATCTCCTAAGGCCATTTTTGAAGCCACCTAATCCCTGAGTCACTCTCCAGTGCTCCCATCTCCCACAGTGATTGTACACCTCTGTCCATTTGTGATTTTAATTATGAGTTGACTCAATGGGTTTTCCTTCTGTTAGCTTCTCCTGGTAACTCATTAAGCCTCTGAGTCACACAATTATTGTTATGGAGCGTATAAAAGTGAAAGAATAAAAAGGAGAGCTTTCCCCTGGGAGAAACTTGGGGGTGGATGACTGGTTAAGCATAGCTGAGCATCTGGAGGGCAGGATGTAGCCCACATTGCAGGGTATTGGGCTTAATGCACTGAGGTCATTGCTTGAGGTTGAGTCTAATGTGAGCTTTTGCTGTCATAGGACAGTGGTTTATAATTCTGATGAAAGTGCTACCAACCTACCTAATTCTGCCCTCTGATATAGGTGGCCTCAAAACAACAATGGAGCTACAGATTAAGAAGGAACCCCTACTTTAATCTGTGTCTTTAAAAAATTAAAAGGAACCAATGCATAGCCCACAGAGACATGTCTTAATTTTTCTTTTCCTTCCCATAGTTTTTCCAAACCATCCTCCTCTACCCCCAACCAGCTCACCAAGCTGTGTTTTCAATAACTTTGAAAATCTATATTGAGATTTCTTCGAGGTAAGCTATGTCTTTAGGGCCCAGGCAGGACACATTTTATAAGAAGGGATTCCTGGTAGTACCTGGAGATCAAACACATCAATATCACCCATACATTGCCTGGAACATTATAAATGTTCCTAAAAGTTAGATAATAACAGTGTTGAATTCTGTCTCACAGCCTCAGTTTTAATTTTCTCTCTCAGTGGAAGTGCTAGAGAAAAAAAATATTTAGAAGCAGAGAAAATGACTCCTAAATATTAGGAACAATATCATGCACTGAGTGATACTTGTGTCCCTAGTGCTGTGCTGAATCCTTTATGTGTAATCATCTCTTTAACCTTATTATAGCCTCCAGGACTTGATACTATTTTATCCCAGTTTTGACACAGATAGCAGAGTCAACTTGGCTGGGGCCACAGAGCTAGTGTGTGGTAGAGCAGGGGCCAGTTGGGTTACAAGCTTTGGTTTAATGCCTCTGTAGAAATCTGCAGGCAAATAGTTACTGTATGGATTTTGACTCATTTGGGCAATGATCCTGCTGCTCAGAGACTCAGGGCCTCTGAAGACAAGTGAACTGCTCTTGGAAACAGCTGCCATGGAAGAAGGGCTCCTATGGGCTGAGGGGAAGCCACCTGGCTCAGGCTGAAGCAAAGCCTCCAAAGGCCTGCTTGGTGTCCAGTCAGACACAGGAAGAAATGTACTTTTCTGTGAAGGTTGGCATTTATTTCTTAATAATCAAGTTAAAAATTTATGTAGCCTCCCTAATGAGCAAAACAAAGGTTTTCTGTACTTTTATGTGTGCTAGAAACTACTAATGAGTTCTTGGGGATTTATCACTGCCTCTAGAATAGAAGTAGAAGCCAGTATATTTGGAGTCAGTAAAAACAGATTTTGGCAAGATACTCAGTTGCAAGCAAACCTTTAAATATTCTGCACATCCGGCACTGCATCTGTCCTGGGGAATTTGAGGATGAGCTGATGCCCCGCATAAAGTGCCCGGTGCACACCATTCTTCTCCAGCTGTCCTGGGGCTTTCTAGATAGGCCCCATGCAGACTTTGTAGATGTGTCCCCTGTGCATATAACTGGCTTTCCATTCTGGATCTCTGGACAGAAATCTGGACAGATACTTTCCTCTCTAGACAGATCCCAAGTATGCAATGCAGTTGTCCCAGAGGTTAGAAAAGAATGTTTAAGGGTCAACATATACCTGAATTTCTAAGAGTTATAGTCTGGGGTACTGGGACCAATGCCTGTTTTTGTGTATAGGTAAGAGTCAAAAACAATTGTTATTGGTGGGAACTCACTGCCATTCTCTTTGGTCCTTTTTCTTGTCTCCCTTCTCCGTTTTTCCTTCTTGCCTCTCTTTTCTTCTTCCTCTTCCTTCTTTCTTTTACTATGCAAATACGTATAGTAAGAGAATATATAAAACCTTGCCAGGTCATGCACTCATTCACTCGTTGATTCATTCCTCAAACATGCATAAAACACTTACGTTGAGTATGGGGTTGGGGTAAAAAAGGTGAACAAGGAGCCCTCCTTGGGACTGTGTACAGTTTGGGAGTGCTGTGTCCTGAATGTGGCTAAGTATGTCCCTCAAAGTTTTGGGTGTTGCAAGCTTGGTCCCAGTGTGGTGATGTTAAAAGCTAATGGGAGCCTTAAGTGGTGAGGTTTGGTATGAAGTCATTGGGTCCCTGTGGGCATGACCTTCAGAGGGATTAACATCGCTCTCAGGGCACCCCATCTACACTCTGGCTTTCTCTCTGGTGCTGTGATCTTGGCCGCTATTGCATACTCACACCATTGTGATGCCTTCCATCCAGAAGCTTCCACCAGAGCCCAGCAGATGCTTGCTTCTATACCCTCAACTCTCCAGAACTATGAGCTAAATAAACTTTCCTCTAAGTTACCTAGCCTTAAGTATTTTGTTGTAGTAACACAGAACAGACTAATACCAGGGAGAAGAGGCAGATGTCTGACAACTGCAATAGGCAACATGTTCCAAGCTTGTATTACATGCCTGGTATTGTGCTGAGTTACCTTTGATTGGGTCATTTCTTTTAATCCTGAGAGAAACACTCTGAGGAGGGATTGTGGCATGTTATCCACTTTTACACATGAAGCTGAGGCAAAGAGAGATTAAATAATTGGCCCAAAGTCACACTGCTAGCATGTCAGAGATATGATCAAGACCAGGCAGTCTGAATCTCAGAGTCAGCATTGTTCCCAGCTCTGCCACCTCTCACTTAATTACAGCCCATGTGACAAACTCAGGGGCTAGCAGAAGTGATATTTGAATCTGGCCTAGATGTTTTGGGCTGGAGGAATTGTAGGCATAAGGGGAGAACATTGTAGGTATAAGGAGCAGTGGAACAGAGCAGAGATGGCTGCACAGAAGCCTTGACGCTCACAACCCATGAGCTAGGGGATGGGTAGGACCACTAGGGAGGAGCCCCAGAAGACAGTGGGGCTTGGACTGTGAAAGATTTTGGGTTCAGGACTCACCAGATGGAGCTGTGTTCTATAGGCACTGGAATAACTTGGCATCTTCAAGAAAAAGAGGTCAAAAAAAGACGTGTAACTAAAAAAGATAGTGTTTAAAAATAGATAAAATAGTCATACCATGAAAAATATCTTTGAGTGTTGGGAATATGAATGATAGGGTAGTTTCACTTTTTTAAAATATAGTTTTGAAATTTTCTTTAATGAACTTATCCTGATCATTTAAATAATGTGTGTCTACTCAGTTCATGTGCATATTGACATGTGTAAAGTGTCTGTATGCTAGAGAAGTGTGAGGTTGAAGCACTGCAGAGCAGTGCAGTGGAATGGGGGGAGCTTGCTGGTGAACCTGTGTAGAAAGTGTCTGAGTGAGTCCAGCTGCAGATGCAAACACTTGCGTTCACAAGGTCTGTATCTGACTGGCCTCTTCATGCCTCCATTCTCCCTGCTGCACACTAGACACTGCAGCAATACCCACTACATATCAAAGCCGTGAATGATTGAGGAAGAGAGTGGAGGTGGATGGAGAAGGCATGGAGTTGTAGGCTTCTGTGAGATGACCTCCAGGACCACATCCTGATGCAAAGAGAATAAAATTCACTCCTCCTTCGTGGCCTGGAAGTCTGTTATCTCATTGCCTTTGATAGAAATAGGAGAAGAAATTCAGGAAGGAAAAGTCACTGGGTGATAAAGACTGATTCTGAGCATGTTGGTATAACTATTCTTTCTGGGTTGAAATAGAATCTCAATATCATTTTAATTTGCATCTCTAGAGTGACCAATGATGTTGAAAGTTTTTAAATATATTTATTTGCTCTTTGTATTTTTTCATTTGAGAAGTATGTATTCATCTATGGTGCCCATTTTTGGATTGGTTCTTTGAATTTGGAGGTTCTGATATTTTTCAATTCATTATATGTTCTAGACAGAAGGTCTTTGTCTGAGGGACAGTTGACTACATTTTTTTTTTCCAGTTCATGGACTTCCTATTTTACTCTTTTGGTGATTTCTTTTGTTCTGTAAAAGCTTTATACTAAGGTGAGGTCCCACTTGCTTTCCTTTGACTTTCCTTAAAGAGTTTCAGTAGTACAGGCATTAGTTCTCTAAATTTTTAGAATTCAGCAGTGAATCTGTTAGGACCTAGGCTTTTCTTTGTCAGTAAATTTTTATTACAGTTTCAATTTCATTGGGAGTTGGGGAGATACCTTAGTAGAATAAGTACCTGCCTGGCAAGTGAAAGGTCCTGAGTTCTATCCCTGGTACTGAAAAAAAAGTTTCAGTTTCATTGGCTATTATTAATTATTTTCATATCTTCTTGCTTTAGTTTTGATAATTTTATTGTGTCTAGAAATGTCCGTTTCTTCTGTGTTTTCCATCTTAGTAGAAAA
>PVKN010002637.1:0-41337 GCA_004027915.1 Capromys pilorides | reverse complement strand
TTTCTTTTAGTTGGAGAATTGAGTCCATTCACATTGTTGTTTGTAATTGAAATGTATTGACTTCCGATTGGCATGTCTTTTACTTACTACTCTTTACTCCTTTTTCTCCTGTTTAATTGGTTCCCTATTTGGTGGGTTCTTTCTGATCTCATTTGTAGAGTTTGAGTCCTTTTGGTCCCTCTCTAAAATATTTTTTAGTAGTCTGTGTAGGGTTGGCTTTGACATGAAATTCTTTAGTTGTTCCTTGTCTTGGAAGTATTTCACTTCTCCCTCATACCTGAAAGAGTTTTGCGGGGTATAGCAGTCTTGGCTGGAATTTGTTTTCATGGAGGACTTGAAGCACTCTGTTCCATGCTCATCTCAACTTCATGGTTTGTGAAGAGAAATCTGCCATTATTCTGATGGATTTTCCTTTAAATGTGATCTGTTTCTTTTCTCTAGCAGCTTTTAGTATATTATTCTTCTGCTGGATTCCTGGGATCTGGACTGTGTATGTTTTTAGTGGGGTTGATGTTATTTGGAGCTCTGTATGCTTCAGATACCTTAATGTCAGATTGTTTTCTCATATTTGGGAAGTTTTCTGGTATTACTTCTGCCCATATTCTTTTTATATCATTTGTGTTGATTTCTTTCTCATTGTTTCCTATTAATCTCACATTATCATTTTTGCATCATCTTGCAGATGTTGAATTCCTTTTTTCTGCATCCTGGTTGTTTTTAAGAGATCCTTTCTCAACGTTTTCACTAGCTGCAACTGTGTCTTCAAGATCTCAAACTCTATCTTCACTGTTGTTCCTATGGTGTTGCCAGCTTGTGATTGAGATTTTACTTGTATATCCTTTGAAACTTTCATGCGATCTATTTCTTTCCTATATTGCTCATTCCAGGATTGCATCATTTTTCTGTTCTCTAATTTTTTATGTGTCTTCTTTAGAGGCATTTATTAAGTCGTTCATTATAGTTATCCTTTCTTTTTCTATTTCAGAGATTATTTCTGCTCTCATTTCTTCTGTACCTTTCTGCAGTTGTTCCTTTACTTCAGATACTATTAATTTAGAGATGCTTTTTTTTCTTCAGAGGTTATTTCTGATCTGATTCCCTCTATACTTTTCTGCAGCTTTTTTTTTTACTTCAGACTCTAGTAATTCAAGGATTTCTTTTTTAACTTCAGAGATTATTTCCAGTCCAAGTTCCTCTATATGTTTCTGCATTTGTTTGTTTACTTCAGAGATTTCAGCTGCGTGATTCCCACTTTCTTCTATGGTAGTGTCTCCTGTATTTCTTCCAGTTGGGCTCGGAATCGGAGATTTCATTTTGTTCTTTGTGTCATTTCTGTATAGCAGCAATCTCTGACCTTTGGTGCAGAACTTTTGTGAAGTTATGCTGTTAGTGCCTAATGAAATTTGGGTCCGGATCTACCAAGTTTGATCTTGTCCAGATGTGCCTGGCTGGATCTGGCTGCTGTGCTCAGCTTCTTCCTGCTGCAGTTTTTGGAGGAGAGCCTGCTGTGCTCCTCTGGCAAGATGCTCAGCTCCTGGGTTAGCTGGTAGGGTCTGACCCCCAGCCTCTCTGCAGGGAATTTTGCTGGGGGGCTCTACAACAGATGCTGGATCTGGGTTCTGGGTGAGTAAGAACCCTGGTTGTGGGAGGGTGCAGGCTTACCGTTCCCGCCTACATGCCCACCAGTCGTGAGCTGTGGGTGGGGATGGAGTTCTGGTGATGGTGCAGGGTCTCAGGCCGAGAGGTCCCACCTGTGCACCCTACTGATCAATCTGTAGGTTGGGGCTGCTGAGAGTGGGGGCTGAGTTCCGCTGGAAGTGCAGGGGGCCACAGGCCAAGAGGTCCTACCTGCACATCTGCCAGTCAGTCTGTCAAGGCTGCTATGTTTGGGGGCTGAGTTCCAGTGGAAGTAGGGGGTAGTGGAGGGGCGCAGACTAAAAGGTCCTTCCTGTGCACCCACCAGTCAGTCTGTGGGTCGTTCAGGGCTGCTGAGGGCGAGGGCCGAGTTCCAGTGGAAATGCAGGGGGCCGCAGGCCAAGAGGTCTTACCTGTGCATCCGCCGATTGGTAGGGGCTCAAGTTTAAAAGTTCTAATTTCAAAACTATACCTTTGCTTCAGTGCTCAGAAAATTCAGTGTTGCCACAACCTGATTGAATATTATGGTGATGATTACATTGTTTTGATTGATAAACCACATTTAATAGCAGTGTTCCTTAGTCATTAAAGTACTTAGAAGTTGTGTATCCTAGCACTCAAGAGGTTAAGGCAGGAGGATTGCTATGAATTCAAGGCTGAGCTAAAGTATACAGTGGAACCCTGTTTCAGAGAAAAGTCAAGTAGATTAAATGGCATTTTAAAACAATTGCTGAGGCATTTCCCAATAACATCTTCCTTGGGAAAGGCAAGTGTTCATCACGGTAGGACACAGGTTTTATTCTGTGAGAACACCGTAACATATGCAAGATTGGGAAACCACTATTCTGTCAGTTTAGCAAGCTGACATGAACTAGTGCCTCAGTTCATGAACAATTCGGTTTGCAAACAGAAGCATTTGGAAAAATTTTTCTTTACAAAGTGTCTCAGGTAATAAACACAATTGTGGTATCTTTCCCATACTCGCTCTCATTTCATACATATCCTGTCATTCTTGCCATTTCTGGGTAGTACTTCTGGAAGTTCTCTTCATGGGTGGCTAATTATGCTACTGTGAGAGAAGTACTGTACCTGTGAATTTCCCATGTGCTACGTTCTGACTCTGCTACCAACCATGGTTAAGCCTGTCTTCTCTGACTGATTATTAGTCTTTTTAGTTGACATGACATTGGTGCATATGTTCTCTTGCAGCTTTGGAAACTATAGTGCTTGAAAAATATTTGCTATATATTTAATGTCTGGAAATTGCTATGTGCCTGTTCCTCTATCTTCATAAAGCTTTCTAGGGTTTACAGTTTTAATAGTAGCAACCACTGTGTATGAGCATATTCTATCATATCATTCAGTGCTTTTAGACCCTGAATTTGTGTAATGCTTTTTACCCTAGAGTAATGCTGCAGGACTATTAAAATATAAAATTGTATTCAAAAAACATGGTGAAATTTTTGTTTTTAGTTTATTAAAGGAAAAGACACATTGCTATTAATTCACCTCAAAATTCTGTCTCTCACTTCAGGTATACTTATCCTATCATTCTTGCTGTTTTTATATAGCATGTACTGTTATGGCTGCCTTAGTGGGCTGAATCAGTTCACAGTGTTTACTTTCATGGTCATCTTGTCTTTGGGTCAAAGCAGAAGTCAGACATGCCAGGTCCAGTGAATGAGGCGGATGAGGATATACAGACACACAGTAGTGTTTCTGCAAGTCTGCCTTCCCACTGGACGACACTTTGCAGCAGCATTCACTGTGTTGTTCTTATGTCACTGTATTCCACCTTCTTAAGGATAGAAGAGCTTCTTCTTAAGGAGAGAAGAGCTTCAAAAAGTATAAAAAAGATGGGATAGCTGTGCTCAAAAGGGAGCGTTATTTTTACAGGAATTAATGGCAGTGGATCTTTTATTGCAATTTTTTTTAACATTCACTGTATGTTTTAGCAACACTTTATAAGTGAATCCCAGGTTTATAAAGCATCTACGCTTCTATTCAACTAAAATTCTAAGAGATTTAAAAAATGGCAATTTTGGTAGTATATGGAAGGACCCAGCATTGTGTTCAAGGTGTTTTATTTCATGAGAAAACTGGCCTTGTTTATTTTTCTTGTTTGTTTCTTCCCACAGAAAAAGAAACTACCTGGTTCATTTCCAGCAGGAATGGATGTGGACAAATTTTTATTATCATTACATTATGATGAGTAAGCATTTTAAACACATAAGAACATTGGTTGTTTAAATTTTGTATCCCTAAAACTGTGGGTGTGGGGAATGGGATATTGACAGAAATTGAAAATATGACCTGCACTTTGCATTATACTAAAGTTTCACTTTATACCGAATTATGCTGTTTATGAAGCAGCACCCTAGTTTGTAAATAGACTTGATATATTTCTATTTTGGAAAAAAAGAAAAATTAGCAGAAATGTAAGTAAAGCCAGTCTGCAAAAACTGTACAGCTTTGACAATTGCATATTGTAAATATTGTGTAAATCTTGTGAAAATAGAGGTTAAATCACCTAATGTTCTTACACTGCTTTTTTTGACTTAACCAGTGCTCGAGGTTTATTCATCTGGAATAGTATCTCATTTCTTTTGAAGGAATCGTTTCCTTATCCTTATAAATTACCTTCAGCCATTGTTTAAAAAGATATTTAAATATATAGTCGCTAATTACAAAAAATGAAAACTACCTCAACTGGTAGTAATCAACAGTTTGATGGATTTTTCCCCCCCTAGACTCAGTACTTTACCACCCTTCCTCATAGTTGCAGTAAAAAACTATATTCCTAAAATGTTAAAATTTATTTGTTGTGGTCATTCTGTTCTCTTTGTTTTAAAGAGGATTTCGTAAGCCATTTATTAAGTGTTCTGATTCTTCCTTTACATCGTTTACAGAATGTTAACCAGTAGACTCTTGAGCCATACAAAACTGAGTTACAAAGTAGTTGCAATTTCTCAATATATATAAACTTTCCCCTAAGCACTAGGGATGTAACGAATTGCACTAATTCATCACATAGTAGTGAGCAATGCACATTTAATTTAAACCTTGCATTTTAAGTTAAAGCTTGTGTGAATTGTCTTCTGGTGCATGTCCATCAAAAGATGTAAAAAGAGAAAGCATAGTTTTATATTTCAGTTTCTCCTGATGGGGTGTGTTATATGACAGTGTCCACACTGTGTGTCCCTTAAAGTGTTCCACACAGATGCTCTCAAGAGGCCTTTTGGGGAGAGAGAGAGGTGCCTTCTCTGTGTTGAACTCACTTAACAGCAGTCAAGTTGAAGAACTGGTTTAAACTTTTAAATGATAACAAATTATAATTAATACCTGACCAATTGTGCCTAAATATTGAAGTATGCTTAAGTGCTTTCTGTTTAAATGTGCGTACATTAGGATTTTTTTACACAGGTGTATATTGTGTTGAAAAGTCACTTTGCTCAACCATTTTTTGTACTGGGTCTTTAAAAAAATAAATCCATCCTATTCTAATACAAGTGTTCAATGTAGAAATTATTTCTTCATTGCTGAACTTACGTTTCAGAAATTTTAGGTTATGTGAAATTTTTATGATGTGACAGTGGTCTCTAAATATGCAGTTAGCATTTATTTGATACTGAATAAATCTGCAGTTTGATTTGAATAAATATTTTCATTAACTTCAGGAACAAAACTTTTATTGGCAGTCCTGGTTAGAAATGCTAAGTAAATTTCATAGTAAGTTAATTTTGCTTAATCATTTTGGTTTTCTTTCTTTCTTTTATTTTTTTTTTTTATTTTTAGGAAGGGGTGTATACGGTGTTCAGGGTCTCACTACTAGATCAGACTTGTAGTGATCGCCTATGTACAGCCTCCCAAGAACTATGATTACAAGCACACACCACCACATACAGTCTTTTAATTTTTATAAATTTATATATGACTTATAATTGCAGGTTTTCTTCTCAGTTAATATGTATGTGTTAAGTTCATATAACAAATAAAAATTTCTTTAATGTTCTTAAAAAGGCAGGAGTCACTAGATTTAGTCAATTGTAGTAAAGTTTTGTATTCCAGAGCTAAATTCATAATTCTTATTTTGCCCTAAACATCTAAATGTCCTACACTTTACCTGGTAACCTCGTTTAACAGCTGGATGCTGAGTGACTACATCTTGGGATTAAAATATACCACAAGCAGTGGGTATTGGCCTTTGGTAGGAGTGATTGCAAGCACACAGTACTCTACATTTTGCATCCTCCCCCATCCCAGTACTGAGGGTATGTGGGGAGCCCTGTGCGTACAGGGTCAGCCTTCTGCTGCTGAGCTGCATCCCCTGCCTTGCCAGCCTTCAGTTCTTATCAGGCCTTCTTAAAGTTGTGTGTCAGGTTGTGACTTTGTGATTATACTTTCGTGGAAGCTTGTTTTGTTTGCTATTGGTCTCTTTTGGTTGGTTGTTTCTTTAGTCAGGGTCTCTATGTAGTTCAGGCTGATCTTGAGCTCACTAGGTAAGCCAGGCTGGCTTCAGACTCAAGGTGGTCCTCCTGCCTCAGCCTCCCAAGTGCTGAGATTATAGGCTATACCACTAACACCTGGCTGAGTTATATTTTAAATATACAGATTATGGTGGCAAACACCTAAATCGCAGCACTGGGGAGAGTGGGGCAAGAGGATCAATGTGAGTTCAAGACCAGCCTGGGCTACAAAGGTGAGCTCAAGGCCAGCCTGAACTGCATAGTGAGACCCTGTCTCAAAAAGACCAAAAAAAAAAAAAAAAGAAAGAAAGAAAGAAGAAAGGAAATAGACATTATTGTGAATTAAGAAACTCAGATAACCTCCATGGTTTACAATTGAGAAGTTTGGACCTGCATTGTATTTATACATACATACACCCACTATTTACTTTCTTATATAGAATATGCCCCCCCAAAAAAAAAATGTGTGTCATGATTAACTCATATAGCCTTTTATCCATTATTTTGTTTGAATACATCTTTTATACTTCCTGAATAACTTTGGAACCACTTGGGGTTTTTTTGGTTTGTTTTTGTGGCCAGCTTAGCCCAGCCCCCAGGATGTGCGACATGTGTGGGGATCTAACCACTGTCCCTGGGGGCTTGCCTAAGCTTGCCTAAGCTTGCCTAAGCAGGCACTTTAGACTGCAGAGTTACCTCACCAGCCCCACTTGCATTTTAAATATGATAAGTCCCAAGAAAGTTTAGTAGCTATGTCTTTTTGTGTTGTCATTGTCCTTCATCTTCCTCATCCCCTACCCCTGGTTTTATTGAGACAGGATCTCCCACTGGTGCAGGCTGACCTTGAACTCTGAGCAGTCCTCTTGCCTCAGCCTCCTGATGCTGAGATTGCAGCCTGTGCCACCACACCTGACTGTAATTTCTTGTTAAAGTGACTGGATTTTTTTCTTTATTGGTGTTTTTAAAGGGCTTTTCATTACATAACTAACCAGTTATTGCATTTATGTAATACAAACTTGAATAGAGGAATAACATATAAACAGAAAAGTGTGCGAGCTTCAGTTCATACACTTGAATTTAATGTCTGAAGCATGCGTAACCATCCAGATCCAGGATAGAACATTACCCGTACCCTACAAGTCCTTCCAGCCTCCTTCTATGGTAGTAACCCAACGAGTATCCATGGTGCTGACTTCTAGCACCACAGACTTGTTTCAGGGGTTTTTAAATTTGTGTAACAGGTTCCTGTGGTATATATCTCTGTAAGAACTACTCACGTTTTCCTTAAGGCAGCCATCCTTAGTACCGTTTATGTTTGCATTGTGGTATATCACAAACTTTTTTGTTTGTTTGGTGGTACCAGGGATCGAACCAGGACCTTGCACTTGCCAGGCAAGCACTTATTCACTGAGCTATCTCCCAGGCCCACAAACTGTTTAAAGCTGATAAAATATAAATTCACTTTGGGGTTATTATGAATAGAATGCTGTCGTAAGTACTCTTTTATACGTGTGTGCAAGTGCTGTGTTTTTCAGCTGGCTATATACTGGCAATTGTGGTTGCTGGGCCATAGTGTTGCTTATTTCCAGATTTAATGTTTCCATTTTCTAAGGTGATTATACCAGTTTATACTGAGCAGTATGGGGAGTAGTCCATTTGTTCTACATTATTAGCAGGGCTTGGCATTTTCATTTTAGCCATTTTGACTGTGTGTATATACACACTGTGGTTTTGTTTTTCCTCCCAAGTGATTTTAAATATTTATTGGCTACTTGGTTACCTTTTGTGGACTATCTGTTAGTATGTTTTGCCCTTTTTTTGTACTGGGTAGTCTATTTTTCTTAATTTGTATGTGCTCTTTCTATATCCTAGATGTAAATATGTAATTCATAAGATAGCTATCAAATATCTGAATATTTTACCACATTTTTCTTCCAGAGGCTTTTTTGTTCAGTCTCTTATAGTTTGATTGATCATCCACATGGAATTGATGTTCCATATGGACGTGCAGTTAACCTGAAAACTATTTGTCTAAAAAGGCTACCCTTGCCCAGGTGCGCTGTTCTGTCACCCTTATTTTAAACTGTATATACATGGGTTTCTTTCTGTACTGCAGTCTGTTTCACTGGACTTGCTTTAAAAGTAGGCCTGTCACAATTTCTCGGAATTACTGCAGAAAATCTATTATGTTTGAGTTTCTATTTTTGACCCTGAGTGAACTCCACTAGTGCAAATGGATTTTCCTGTGCTTTTTTATTCACTAAGCATCTGTCATCTGTAACTTTTTCCAGTTTTGCCTACTATACTAATTTAGCACTGAGTACAGTGAATCGTGACCAAAGCAGACATCCTTGTTTCTCATTCAGATGAGAGCAGTAAATATAACGCTGACTTTCATTTGCAGTATTTTTGTTGAGTATTGTAGTATCTGGGATAGAACTCGGGGCACCAAGCAGGCTAAGCTTTGTGTTCAGTGTTTTAAGAATTCACCTCAGCCAAGCGTGGTGGCGACACACCGGTAGTCCCAGCTGGAAGCTAGCCTGAACTACACAGTGGGACTCTTTATCTCCCTGCTTCCCGTACTATCTCAGGAATGCCTGTCCAACTTAATTAGGTGCTGCTATACCACCAGCTAAAATGTTTGTATTAAAGCTTGCCTGGTGGCACACACCTGTACCTGGGAGCTGAGGCAGGAGGACTGCAAGTTCAATACCATCCTGGGCAACTTAGTGAGACCTTGTCTCAAATTTTTAAATAAATGATGGGGCTGTAGCTCAGTAGGAAGCTCCTAGGTTCAATCCCCACTATTTTTTTTAATTATATTAAACCCATGGATTTACTATTATATTCTAATATAAATTTTATGATCTTTGGGGGGGGTATTTTTTGTTTTTGGTTTTGGTTTTCTTGGTGCTGGCAATTGAACTCAGGACCTCGCATTGACCAAGCAGGTGCTGCACCACTGAGCTAAATCCCCAGCCTTTGTTTTCTTAAAAGACAGGGTTTTGCTGCATAGTTCAGGCTGGCCTTGAACAGTTCTCTCACTGTATGGCCCAGGTTGGCCTCAAACAGTGGTCTTCCTCAGCTTTTCAAGTGCTGGCATTACAGGTGTATGCCACCACACCTGTTCCTTTTGTGATATTTAATGAATGGCTTTGGAACTATACAATGCATCAGTGGACATTTGTTTACTCTTATGAAACTTGTTTTAAACTAAAATATAAATGATTTTGAAATTTTTCTTCTTTATCTGAATATTGAGAATGAGAAATAGTAGCAGCCTTAAACTATGGTTGAAGTCAAAGACAGTGCATGTAAAACCATTCAAAGTAGTGCTTGGGCCATAAAAGCATGAAGAGCACCTTCAGAACCACGATTGTGGCCAGCTGCTACACGTCAGCATACTCACCTGTGTATAGGTATGTGTGAGCTTGTCTTTGCTCTGTAGCTGTAACTGTCCAGTGTTCAGTTTATTTTCTCTTAAATTTCTTCTCACCTGCTGATCTGTTCAAGCTTAAAGCTTTTGTTCTCAGTCTAATGTCTCTTTTTTTCCTCCAGTTTTTGCATGTGTTCTCCAAGATGCAACTAATTTCTGACAAAAACCTCTTTAACAGTTGTATGCTTCTTTGATTCGCTGCGTTCTACTTTATTCTTTTGTGCTTTTTTTCTTAGGGTCCATTTTACATGTTTATTTAACTTAAACAGTTGCCAGACTTTTTCCTTTTCAAACTATGTAAACAGTTGAAGTTACAAATTTATCTCTGATTCCAATTTTCAACCTCAAAGTCTAGAATATGGGTGAGTTCTTTGGTTTTAATCAAAATCCAGACAATAGGATAAATAGTGCATTTTTTTAAAATATATCTTTACATGATTAGAATATAGCATGTTTTTTGGCTTAGATTTATTATTAGTAGTACATTCAAAGTTACATTATTTTTTCCAGTGCTGGGCATGTAACCTAGAGCTTCAGTCCACCATTTGGTTACAGGTTAAAATTTGTATGTTATTTTAGTGCTTGTGACAACTGGATGAGTGTTGCCAGGCTTATGTGCTAGAGGCTTGGTCAGCAGCCTTTGACGCTACTGCTAAGTGGCAGAACCTTTAAGACTTGGGGGCTGGGTCACAGGGTTATGCCAGCCAAGGGGATTCGGGGACTCAAGCCCCTGTCTCTTCCTCCCTCTGATTCCGAGCTGCTCTGAACTTTGCACCATTACAGTGCCCAGCAGAGGAATAACTGACCATAGAACAGACCCCAGACCCTCTGAGTCACAGCAAACCTTTCCTGCTGGGAGCCCACAATCCTAGCACTCAGGAGGCTGAGGCAAGAGGATCTCCATGAGTTTGAGGCCAGCATGAGATACATAGAGAGTTCAAGGCTAACCTGGGCCATGTAGTAAGGCCCAGCCTTGAAAACAAAAGGGAAGCCTTTCCTGTTTATTGTCTCAAGTATTTTTGTACAGTAATAGAAAACAGTGCTTAAAAATACATAGTTTAACAGGGTACAAAGTTTGATATTTTCCAGTTCTGTAATTTTCAAATCTTAAGAGTAGGTGAGATAGCTCAGCAAACTAAGCACCAGCTTAGGCAAGTGCAGGGACCGAGGTTCCATCCCCAGTCCCACATGTTGTGCTGGCCCCACCCCCGGGGCACACTTAGCTAGCAACCAAGTCCAGGTGTGGTGGTGTGCACCTGTAATCCCAGTGCTCGGGAGGCTGAAAATGAGACCCTGTACACATACATAAAAATAAAAATATCTTAAATGTGCAGTTTGCCACTGTAATTATTTTGACCTTAGCTTTTGCCTTATTCTAATGTGTCGGTGTGCAGACTGCAACTTACCTTTTGAGACAGGCTCTCACTGGGTTGCCTGGGCTGCCCTCATGCTTGTCAGTTTCCTGCCTAGGCTGCCCAGGGTGCTAGATTACAGCTTGCAGCACTGCACCTGGGTAATCTTTTCTTTATGAAAATTCTTTTCATATTTAATACCTTCTGCTAAGTATTTAGTATGAATTGTAACCCTTTTTTTGTTCATAAATTTTTCCAATTACAATTTTTTTTTTTTTTTTTTTTTTATAGAAACAAGGGCCTCATGCATACTTGTCAAGAACTGTTTCAGGACGTGGTGGCACGCCTGCAAGCTCAGCCCCTGGCTGGCCGAGGACTCCTTAGTGAGCCCTGGGCCAGCCTGGTTATATAGGAAGCACTGTGTGCCCAGACTGACCTCAAACTTGGGAGTATCTTGCCTTAATCAGGCTCTTGAGTAGCTGTGATTAAAGGTGTATGCCACCACGCCCATAATCTTCTGTGCTAGGGTGTAGAATGTGTTCAGCTGTTTAGCCTTACTATGTTTGTATGTTACCCATATTCATCATCACCTCTTCCCCAGCAGTCCTGAATTCTTAAATGTTCTTTCCGTGAGTGGTCTAAATCTTTGTCATTTTTGGAGTAAACATTTTGGGAATACTCTTTGAAAGCTCTTAGATCTCTGAGGTGTACTTTCTGGTATCTTGTAACTTTATTCCATTAAAAATGTTGGTGCTGGGGCCGTAGCTCAGTAACAGAATATGCTTAGTGTACTAAGGCCCCGGGTTCAGTCTGCAAAATCCCCCCTTCCCCCCAAGTAAGCACATGTTGGCCACTTAACGTAAGAGATTTCGCTTACATTAAATGCTGGAGTTTTTCTATCAGATGTTTGAAGAATGTCCTTAATTTTTTCTCCAGAATTCTCAGTATGGTTCACCACTAATGGATTTTGTCTGTCCTTGGTTTTTTCTACATTTTGTTTGGTGGAACTGTTGCTTCAGGGTCCCATTTATTTTCACAGACACCATTGAGTTGGTGCTTTTGTCTCTTCTCCCTTCTCCATTTTCCCAGAACTGCCCAGGTTTTCATGTTTTCTAGATCGCTGACCTTTGGATGCAGCTTTAATTCTGCTTTTCCTAGTGCTGTTATACATTCTTCTAAGTTAAATGCTTAACATCATAAGAATTTGAACTGCAGTTAGAAAAAATTTTTCTTGAATCCTGGCTCAGTTATTTAGCAGCCGTTTGACTCTGAAGTTATTTAGCAACTCCATGCCTCATTTTCCTTCCCTATAAAGGAGAAGTAATAATGGTTTCTGCCTAGTTTTACCGAGGATTAAAGCATTAGCTCAAAGCATTAGGGATAAGTTATACCTCGATTCATAAACTTATTGCGCGATTCGGGGAAAGGTGGCCACGTTCATATTCTCACGCATGTTCATGCAGGGCACAAATGCAGTTTGCACAGTTTTGCCAAAAACTTCTATTCAGGAACCAAATTGATTGCAGACGAAAGCAAGGTGTCACTGTACTTAGCATTTGGAGCCTCAAAAATTGATTATTGATTCGATGTTTTATTCTTCCCCTGAATCTTAGGAACAAAAGTTTTTTTTTCCCTCCTATATTTTTATTTCTTAAAAGTAATTTGTCAGAAGATGCTCACAGTGACCTTTAGTGTGGCATGTTTTCCTTGTCCAGCCTGCTTGTGAGGTTGGTGCAGGGCCATGCCTGCAATGGTTCTTCCAGGTGAGGTACAATTCATGTGACCCATGCTCCAGTATGCCCTGCCCTGCCCGAGAATAGGCATTAAAGCATGCTGGAGTTGGCAGCCTCAGCGAAAATCATTCGTCCTGTCCATTTCCACATTCTTTTGCATTTTCTACTCTCATAATCCAGATTTTAGGATTTTTTGATCTCCATACCCTTAGCCCTAAATACTAGCTTAAGAAATTGCCTCTATTCTAAACATTGACATGTGGTGTCTGTTTGTAGTGCCACTATACAAGTGATATTTATGGCTTTTTTTTTTTTTTTTTTTTTTTTTTTTTTTTCTTTTTTTGGAGTCAGGGTCTCACTGTGGTCCAGACTGTCTGGATTCAAGCTGTGAACCCTCCTGCCTCAGCCTCTCAGGTGCTAGGATTACCAGCATGCATCACTATGCTCAGTTTTCCTATAGCTTCTTGACTAATACTAAAAGATACTGCTAGTTTGCCCAGAACAGCCAGCTCTCACTTAAAATCTAGTAATGTCGGTTACTTACAAGTAACATTCATAAGAAAACTTGTAATTTGTCCTCTCAAATGGAAACTTCCAGCTACTTAACATACATGAGAGTAATTACTACTAGTATTTCAGACACTCTAGATACATACTTCAGAAATGTATCATTTTTAAATGAGAGTACCAGAAAATTAAAGCAGAAGAAAAAAATTCATTTCAGAAGGTTTGGGATGTGATCATTTTTCTTATTTTTAAAAGTTACAATAGAAAATAATAAAAATTAAAGCGTTCGAGTATAAGGTGTCCCAGGGAGTCAAGCAGGCTGGCTGCAGATACAGCACGGGCTTCTACAGCTTCTGGAGGAGCAGAGCAGAGGCGCCGCCGCCTCCATTGCAGATGCTGGCCAGCCCATACTCTCCTTGCTTCAGGGCGTGAGCCAGATGAACCACGATCCTGGCTCCAGACATCCTAGGGTAAAGCAAGCGTTTGTTTTTTTAATGTAGAACAGAATTTGGGACTAACAAGAAAATGTCTCTATTGCAAATAAGCTTTGTGAAAAAGCTCTTATCATTGCAGCTGAGTTGACTACTTTCCGTAATTTAGAACTTTTGTTTCAGGAAGGGCTGGAGCTCTTCTTAAAGCCTGAGCACAAAGCCTAGTTTCTTTAGGATTCAACTCTAGTGGGTTTCAAGCAACAGGTGTGGGACATTGTCAGACATGGTGGTGGCTTCGCAAAGGATGGGTCAGCAGGACAACGTATAACAGGAATCAGCACACATCAGTGTTGTACGATATGTGTCGGTGCCGAAAGAAACGAGAAGACCCGATGAATTTAGCTTCAGAGGACTCACTGAGATTTCTCTTCCAGGAGCCCTCTGGAGCTAAATTCATCGGGTCTTCTCATCGTTTCTTTTGGCACCAACACATATCATACAACAAGTGGCGCACAACGTGGGGCACAGAAGACGACCAGGGGTGAGTTAAGAGAGGCCTGACCATTTGTTTTCCCGCATGGGAAAAGTACACCCAGAGTAGGCGAGACCACCAGCAATAGCTCATAGTAATGGGAAATTCCGCTTCAGTAGAAAATGAGTATGTCCATCTTATTCAGATGATACTGGGCAGGGGGGAGGGAGGGTGTAAATGTGAAACCAAAGAGTTTTGAAGAACTATTTTCCCTTATAAAAAGGCATTGTTACTGGTTTCAGCCTAAGAGAAAGGCTGCTGTAAACCTAAAAGTTTGGAAGTAGGTTATGAAAGCTCTGCGTAGAGCACATCAGCAAGGGGAACCTATTCCTTTGAGTGTGCAGTCTGACTCTGGGGAATAGAGTCTGCAACCGATTCCTCAGACTCGGGAAGGCAGTGCTATATAGGTTCCAGCTGATAAGGATACTGAGGAGCATGGGGGCAGCATCACATCTCTTCATTGGTCCTTGTTGAGTGAAGAATCTAAATCAGAGAATTGGAAAGTAAAACAAACATTTCTGGCTCGTCAGCCTCTGTCCTCTGAATCAGAGGACTTTTGTGATGCTTTGGGGACTGAGTTGGAGAAGGAGACAGATAATAACCGGGAGTTATCCCGTGGTGTGGAACATTTGACACAACTGGTATCTAAATTGGTGGAGCAATTGGATGTTTCAAATCCACCTTCAATGCTTGCTAAAACTCAATCTCTGCCTCCTCCCCCAACTAATCCCTCTGCTCCTCCATATGAACACAAGCAACCTGTCTCAGCTATTGGACCTAGGAGTGCATTAACTCAAGCTTTATTACAAGGCAGAATCCAGGGAGACCCAGAGGCTTACAAAACTCCACTGGGAGTCTGCCCTATTGTGGTTCAGCAACACCTTGCAAATGGGCAATACCCAAATGGTTATGTACAATGGGATTATCAACCTTTAGCTTTTCAGGTAATCAAAGGTTTGAAACAAGCTGTTATGTCGTATGGAATGCAATCTAATTGTTGGCCTCTTACAAAGACTGGCAGATGAACATAGGCTTATTCCTCACGATTGGGAAGTACTGTGCTGTACTATTTTGTAACCAGGATGAAAGATGAAGCAGAAACCCAGGATAGGGTAAACAGAGGTCAAAATCCGCCTGTTGCTATAACAGCGGACCTGCTTACTGGCACAGGCGCATGGTTTGGTATTGCAGCTCAACTCCAATATGATAATATTGCCATTGTTCAGACGCATATATGTTGTCCTCAGCATGGGAGAAGGTTGAAAAACCTGGAGAAGCTCAAAACTCTTTTACTAAAGTCATACAGTCTCAAAATGAGCCCTTTGTTGATTTTATCTGTCAACTCCAGGAGGCCATTAATAAAACATATCATACAACACATTAACTAGAGTTTGAAAAGGATTAATAATATTTCACCTACCCAATCGGATGCCCCAGAGAAACAGCTCCTCCATTAATATTCACTTTTTGGGGATCAATCTCCAGCATTTTAGTGTTTGCCAGTACCACCACACTAAAGGCTTCGTTGATTTCCCACATTGCAATGTCTTCTTTTTTCAGACCTGCATCTTTAAGAACCTAAAATTTTTAAGAGATAGTGTTCAAAGAATAGCAATCATAATTTTTTTATTTTCTTGACATTCTCTGATTATAGCTTGCATTTCCCCTTGATGTCGTGTTTATTTTTTTGGTATCAGCTCATGACCTTGTAACTTGCCGGGCAGGCACTGTGCCACTGAGCAGCATACCCAGCTCTGATGTTGTGTTTAAAATGTGGCACTTTAATTTCTGAAGGCTCTAACTCATTTTTATGTTCTCATTTCATTATAAAGAAGTTTACTTGCATTATGTGTGTTTTGAGGAGATAGAGAAAATTTGAAATTTTTTAACATTCCACAAATGCTTGAGAAGGGGTGTGTGTGTGTGTGTGTGTGTGTATATATATATATATATATTATTTGAAATATAAAATTTTATGAAAATATAACTAAATGACTTTATAAAGACAAAACTAAATATTGCTTAGTTTTATATTTTGTGTTTTTTGTCTTTTTGAGGCAGGGTTCTGCTGTGCAGCTCAGGCTGGCCTTGTACTCACTTTGTAGCCCATGCCGGTCTCCAACTGGCAGCAATCAATTCTCCTGCCGCATCCTCCCAAGTGCTGTGATTGCAGGCATGTGCCACCACGCCCAGCAGTTTTATATTCTTGATCTATAAAATTAAGTAACTCCCCTTTGGTGGTGTGTTTTTCCTTGTATCACCTTTTAAAAATCTATGGGGTACCAGGCAGAATGGCACATGCCTGTAAAACCGGCACTTGGGAGGCGGAGGCAGGAGGAGCACTGCAGGTTCAAGCCCAGCCTGGGCTAACAGCCACTCTGTTGTTTGGAGCATGTGTCTGTTGTACAGTCTTCTACTATATGACATTTTGATAGCTGCATAAAGGTACTTAAGTGTTAATGATTATACTTAGGCTAACACTTTAATTAAAAAATTCCAGGGCCCTTTTTTATTAGAAAAGAAACTGAAAAATTGTACACTCCTTTCTTTCTAGTTACTGTTCTCAGGAGCCCCACTGTCAAGATCCTCTCTTGAGAGGGCACTCAGGCTGGCTACAGCCTCTTACCTCGCTCCTCAGCCTTTCGTGTGACCCCTTCCTGCAGAGACGTGGTTAACATTGCTAACACTAACAGTTGGGAGAGTGTGGGTTTTGTGTGTCTAGTTTCACTCTTGCTCTCTGTCCTGCTGCCGGAATTCCCTTCCAGGATGGAGACATCTGTTTTGGGAATGACTGTTGGCTTTGAATTCTATATCTTGACTACTGGCGTTTCCCTTTCTTTGCCACACCAGCTTCCCCTTTGTGTTTCTGTACCATGTGCACCCAGCATCCTACTTACAAGTTGTTCAGCTGTGTCATTTTTAAATCTGTTCTACTAAAGATACAATTTTCAGAAAAAGTGTGAAGCTGTCACAATGTTCTTACAAATGAAACTGTGACCTTGTCACATGCAAACCAGCAGTCTGCACAGTGGTAGCTGGTACCTTGGGCACAGCATAGGCAGGCGCAACCGGAAAGTCAATGGGGTCCACAGCAGCATCCGCAAACGCTGGAAAGGAGATTGTGGGAATCTTTTACAGGCATCCAAAGCTTTGTCTTTTGCATGCAGTATGCAGAACCCAAGCTCACCTTTTCTATTTTTCAAGTAAGTTTTGGTAGATCACATTTTTTAAAACCAATTTGCTCAGTTTTTATCTGCAAATTATAACAAAAACATCGAAGGAGTTTCTGTCTCAGTTGAAATATGTATGAGTTAAATGCTGTCACAGGGGCCGGCGAGATGGTTCAGTGGTCTAAAGCGCCTGCTTGGAGGGCTCAGGCGACTGCGGGGACTGCGGTTCGATCCCCGGCACCACATGCTGCGCCAGCGCCACCACCAGGGCAGGCTGAGCCAGCCACAAAATGAATAAATAAACAAACACAACAAGCAAACAAATAAATAAATAAATAAAATAAAATAAAATTAAAAAAATGCTGTCACAAAGTACAACCTACTGGCAGAAATAGCCAACTCTGTATCTGTGTATTGCCCACAAAGAAAGTCAATTTCAGGCGGAGCCTGCAGCAGCTTTAAAACAAGAGCCAAAGGCCTACCTGCTATCCTGGCCAGCGGCTTAACGTTGAGCCTCGTGGCTGCCTCTGCAGTCATCAGGACCACGGCAGCTGCCCCGTCGTTCAGGGTGCTGGCGTTGGCTGCTGTCACTGTGCCTGAAAGCCACAGTACATAGATAGTCAGAACACAGCTGCACACTGCGTCCATGGGCTCGGGCTCCCCTGTACCTCCAAAGTACATGTCTGGATAGGGAACCTAGGAAGTCTTCTCAGATCAGAAACACACGTGATGGGGGCTGGGGAGATAGTTCCCTGGCACAAGTGCCTGCTGGGCAAGTGCAAGGTTGTGAGTTCAAACCCCAGTCCCACCAAAAAAAAAAAAAAAAAAAAAACACGCGTGATGGCCCTGACTAAGTGCTATTCAGCAACTACCCTTCATATTTTCTTCCTAGCATCTGACTCTTGGCTTATGCAAAACAGAAAAGATAATTACTGTGTATTTTCCAAGACAGTGTCAAAATCAGGTATTTCTTTTTTTGTGGGACCAGGGTTCAAACTCACAATCTTGCACTTGCCAGGCAGGCACTTGTGCCACAGAGCTATCTCCCCAGCCCCAAAATCAGGTATTTCTTTGCTAGAATCAATTGACTTAAACGTAAGTGAATACTTAAAAACCCACTAAACAGTTTAAAGGAGAGGATTCTCTAATGTGTAAATGACAAAGCTAGAGAAGGCTTTAGGGTTTCTTTTTTTTGGTTTTGCTGAGATAGGAACTCTCTGTAATCCAGGCTGGCCTCAAATTTGCAATCTTCTTGGGATTACAGATGTGTCCCCATGCCTAGCAAAGCTGTAGTGTTTTGTTAGACTGTTTTTCATACTGAAAATTTAACACAGGGCTACTTTTCAGTAGATGAGGGCTGCATTCCTGAGCTACAGCCCCAGTCTAAGGAAGATGTCTATCCTGTAATAGACACCTAGTGACATTTTAAATGCCTGCATGCAACACAGTTTTATAGAATATTTCAAAAAACAAAGACCTATACCTGGAATTGAGGCCAGTTAGCAAAGGGAAAGACTTAATTTAGAGAATCACACCTGTATACAGACAACTTGAAAGAAGTGATCTGAGCATGTAATTTAGTGGTAGAATACTTGGCTGCCATGCCAAGTAAGCACTGAAGATGAACCGGTGAAAAAGCAAGCTAGCAGCTTAGTCCTTAGGGAATTTATGTGGAATAAATGTTCAAGATGACCAGCATATGAAAAGGTTACTTTGGGCATTTTGTTTTGAAACAAGACCTTTTTGAAACAAGGTCTCACTATGCAGTTCAATCTGGCCTTGAACTCACTTTGTAGCCCAGGCTTGTCTCAAACTCAGAATAACCCTCCTGTCTCAGCCTTTCAAGCGCTGAGATGACAGGTGTGCACTACTATACTGGGCAAAAATCTTAAATTACACATCTCTCCTTTGCAGTGTACATATTAAAAATATAAGCTGTTAAGCAAATGTATATGCTTTGGATTAATACTGTTTTGTTAACTGTTTGATATACTAAAAATGTTTAAGATCTAGATGCCGCTGGAATAAAATCCTTAGGAATTCCCAAAATCGATATAATACATAATTTCATTTTTATGTTTTATTTTACTACTAACCATTTTCTTTTTGGAAAACTGTCTTCAGCTTTGGAACTTTACTAAAATCAACACGCTTGTATTCTTCATCTTCTTTTACCACTACATCTGGTTTACCTAAAACAAAAAAAATTTTAAGTAATCACTCGAGACAAAATAATCAAGAAACCTATGTAAGGTGTCTGGTAGTCTGTGTCCCTTTCTATCCCTGCCTTAAGCTGTCCTGAGTAAATACTCCTTGGGCACAGTACATTAGTGTTCCAAAGGCTGGTGTACGGGCATTTAAGGAAATGTCTGTTTCCTGCTTGGCCACATGCCACTGTCTTTCTCTCAGCCCCCATCCAGGACCCCATACCCCACTCTGTTGACCTCAAGGGTAGATGTCAGGCCAACATCAGATAAAAATCTAAAAGATTTTACAAATTAAAGGCAAAAGAAATAATTTGGAACACTGTCTCTCTACCTTTTACTGTAATTGTGACTGGAATAACTTCATTTCCAAATTTTCCAGCTTCCCATGCTGCTCTGCTCCTGGTGTAAGAGTTTATAGCGTAAGTATCCTGTTCATCTCTTGTGATGCTCAGCTTCTTTGCAGTATTCTCAGCACAGTTACCCTAATAAATTGGAAATTGTTTTAAAACTGCACAACTTTTAAATCAAAAGCAGTTAAATTCAGTTTTTTTTAAAAGACTCTTTACAAGCCAGGCATGGTGGCGCACACCTGTAATCCCAGCACTTGGAAGGCTGAGGCAGGAGAATTGGTTCTAGTTTGAGACCAGCCTGGGCTACAAAAGTGAGCTCAAGGCCAGTCTGAACTGCATAGACTGTCTCAAAAAGACAACAACAACAAAAAACTCCTTATATATGCTTCATCTTTAAACACTTGCACTGTCCCAAAAGTTGCTACTTGAGCCAGAAATTTCCTTATAAATGTATGGGGCACGGGTTGAGGAGACAGTACAGTGGTCTAAGTGCCTGCCTGGCAAGTGCAATCGCCAGTACTGTATGCCATGCCAGTGCTGGAACCCCAGGCATGTTGTGCTGGCCCCAGTGTGGGTGGCAATGTGTGTCTGTAATCTCAGTTCTGGGGAGGCTGAGACAGGAGGATCACTATGAGTCTGAGCTGCAGAGTGAGACCCTGTATCAAACAAATAAAAGATTTTTAAAAAAAAATATGGGGCAGCCAGTCATGGTGTAATCCCAGCACTCGGGAGGCTGAGGCAGGAGGAGTGCCAAGGGTTTGAGGCCAGCCTATGCTTCCTAGGAAGACCATCTCATAACAAGGAAAAAAGTGTGAGGCAGCTTAGCAACTGAGCCACCCTGGGGCAACGACATAAAACCTTTCCCAGCGTGAATGGCTACATGGGCACTCACAGAACCCATGCTGTACATCAGTCTCTGAACTCAGCCAAGTCCATGCTTGGTGGCAGCGCCCTATTAAGAACCAGGGCTTACCATGTGAATCTTATTGTAGACGTCAGTTAGCCCATCCTTTACTATCAGGTCTTCCAGCTTCACCCCTCCGTACGGCGTCGCGCCTCTGTTCATCACATAGGGCACGTTGGACATGCTCTCCATGCCCCCCGCCACCATTACATCCTGTGCAGCAACACAAGATCCCAGGTCAGAGGCGCAGACCCAACAGACGGAGTCCACACAGCTGTCACCAAGTGAGGACTCAACATGAAGTCAGTCACTGTAGGGTTCTTACCAAACCCCCTCTACCAGCTG
This sequence comes from Capromys pilorides, assembly GCA_004027915.1. Taxonomy (NCBI): domain Eukaryota; kingdom Metazoa; phylum Chordata; class Mammalia; order Rodentia; family Capromyidae; genus Capromys; species Capromys pilorides. The sequence goes on along the minus strand of PVKN010002637.1, from coordinate 20,269 downwards.
GCCCTGGTGAAAGTTCAAGATGTGTAGTGAAAACTAAGATTCAAATTGAACAATAACATCTGAAAATCTTTTATGTACGATCACCTGAAATCCTAATCCTTCATTTTATTGACACTGCTAATAGTAAATATCTTCTAAAAGGTCATAGGCGATCTCGATTCTTGGGTATAGCCCTTCTGCTTCCACAACTTAAACTTCCTCAGACAGGTACATAGGATCTTCTGACATGTGGCCTTTGTCGTCCGCGAAGGTGCTATCCATGCAGTGCTCCTCTGAGCCAGCCTGGCTACCATTCATCTCATCCCACACCTTTTAAAGAACTCTCAGGTTAGTAGAAAAAGCCCTTGAAGTCTGCCTTCTTGCCAGTCCCACTGTCTGTGCCTCGCCTCAGGTCTTCACAGAGGTGACAGCACCGCCTCTGCTGGCTGAGCAGTCCACCAGAATGTGAAGTGCCTGTGCCTAGGCTGCCACGTAGCTCTGCAGTGCAGCATCTGCCTAGCACAAGAAGCCGAGGTTCCATCCCATTCCTCTCCTGCTTCTACGCTTTTTCTTGCAAGTTTCCCTTTGTGTTTCCCAATCACTGCATATTGCTTCTATTAACAGCATAACACTATGTGGTGGGTCTGGTGATGGCTTCCTACTAGGAAAAGCTCTTTCCCGTTTTTTCTTCTATTCTTTTTTCGCTGGCCCTTCCTTTCTGCCTCCCTCTCTTTTGTTCCCTTTCTCATTTTCTTCCTATTTCCCAAAGTATATTTACACATTTTCTAACACCTGAGAACCAATCTGGTATTGAAACATGTCTGATTTCACTCGAGTATGATCTCAAGGTGCATCCCCTTAGCTAGAAGCATCTCAAGCTTATCTTTATGGCAGAGTAGGACTCATTACACACACACACACACACACACACACACACACTCTTTATTCACCAGCTGATGTGCATTTGGGCTGTTGCCAAGATTTGGCTATTAGAAACTGTGCCACTATAAACATGGATGTTCATACATCACTTTGGAATGATGTTTTTAACTTGCAGAAAGATACCTACAAAGGGAGTGGCTAGGGTCAAATGGGAGCTCCAATCCTAGATTTTTGAGGAACCTCGACACTTGTACTAGTCTGAACTCCCACAAATAGTACAGAAGAGTTCCTTTCTCCCTGTAGCCCGGCTAGCATTTGTTATTGGTTGACTTCTTGAAAATATCCATTGTTTGTGGTGATGGAATCTCAGTGTCCTTTTAATTTGCAACTCTCAAATGACCAGTGATTTTTTTTTTTTTTTTTTCCGAGACGGGGGTTCAAACTCATGACCTTGCACTTGCCAGGCAGGCACTTGTGCCACGAAGCTATCTCCCTGGCCCCAAATGACCAGTGATAGAGTGATAGTGACCAATCTTTCATATGTTTGTCATTTCTACTTCATCTGAGAAGTGTTAGAGTGATAGTGACCAATCTTTCGTATGTTTGTCATTTCTACTTCATCTGAGAAGTGTGTATTCATTTCAAAGGCCCATTTTTGGACTGGGCCTTGTTTTACTTCTTTGTATATTCTAGACAGCATTCCTTTGCGGAGCACCTTGCAAAAATGTTTTTCCACAGTATGGGTTGACTCTTCACTCCTTTGATGATTTCGTTTTGCCTTTTTTTTTTTTTTTTTTTTTTTTTTTTGGTCTTTTTGAGACAGGGTCTCGCTATGCAGTTCAGGCTGGCCTTGAGCTCACTTTTGTAGTCCAAGCTGGGCTTGAACTCACATCAATCCTGCTGCCTCAGCCTCCCAAGTGCTACATTTTAATAAGATGAGACCCCAGTTTTTGATTCTTTGTGAAAGTTGCTGTGTGATCAGAGTTTTGTTCCTGAAGTTTTTGACCATACAGATAAAGAGAACTAGTCTATCAGCGGATTTGGTCCTTGTTTTAATATTTAGTTCTCTGATCCATTTCAATTTTAATTACATGCATGCTAAACAATATGGGTCTAGTTTTAATATTCAGCATGTAGAAAGCCAGTGTTTGCAACACCATTTACTGAAGAGGCTGTTCCTTCTTGTGAAGGATTTGGTAACAAACAGTCCAATACGCTGACAAATTTTTGCAAGTATAACTGGTATAATTTTTTTGGACAGTATCTGTAAAATGTCAGCTTTTTAAAATCCTCTCAGTTCTTTTAGGAGTTATTTCAGAAAGCCTTGCACATAAGTGAATTTTTAATATGTGCCACTGTATTACTAGTAAGTGTTATACACTGAGTAGATACTCAGGTAAAAGGGGTAAAGGTAGGATATGAATTAGCTCTACACATTCTCCTTATACTCACTCTACTATGATCAGTGGAGCTGGAGACAGAAAGAGAGAACTTCATCAGCGCTGAAAACTGAAGTAGTGGAGACACAGATGCTCATTCAATAGCAGCCTATACATAGACTGTGTATTCAGTTCAAATAGAACGCTATTTGGGTGCTAGCAGATTTCTAGGACATGCCGTGGCACACAGAGCCAACTTGCCCCACACTGCTCTAAAAGAGCATTGTACATTTTCTACACCATTTAAAGTTGTAGACACTTGACAGCTGACCTTTACCTTGGGAGTGTTACAAGGACATATGTGAGGTAAAGGCAAGGTCTAGATTGACAATTGGGCATTGTAGGAACTACAAATTAGTCATTCATCCTGGGCTCTGCCAATATCAGATTCTCAGGGTCAGCGCTTACCTCCTTTCTGATTAAAAAAAAAACCTTAGCTGGGCATAATGTGCAGTCTGTAATGCCAGCGCTTGGCAGGCTGAGGCAGAAGGATAACTATTTAGTAGAGGATCTCCCTACACAGATTGGACTGGCAGTGATCCCGCATTCAACCTCCCAAGTGTGGGATTACAGGCATGCACCACCATGCCCAGTCTCAGTCGCATCTCAGCATGCCCTGGATCAAACCCCAGTCCCTGTGCCTGCCTAAGCAGGTGCTTTCATCCGCTGAGCTATCTGGCCAGCCCTAGGAGCATCACTGAATCAAAGTCAGCCCAAGCTACAAAGTGAGGATCTGTCCCAGAAAGCAAACAAAACCCTTATTCTGGCAAATTCAGAATTTAACATTCATTTTATTTTTTAAGTTACCTAATCTCAAAGTAAAACTTAACTAAAGGCTCATTTCCAGACTAAAATGCCTCAGCTGAACGCGACAGTTATCCTAGCATTTTGACCTACACTCAGCGAAGTAGAATCCAGGTAATTCTGAGTGTTTTAAATAACACAGCAACTTACAAGAATCTCATTTCTAGCATACACATGTGCATAATTTTTGTTTTTTAAGACTGAATGTTAATATAATTAATAGGTAAAAAGGATGATGTTCTTACCTGATGTCCACACATAAGATTCTGGGAGGCCATCATGATGGCTTTCATTCCTGAAGCACACACTTTGTTTACAGTGGTGCATGGAGTAGAAATAGGCAACCCTAAAAGCAACAGATATGACACTTCAAAAACAGAGATACTCTGCAGACATAACTGTAAAATTAAAATACAGCATGTTATGATAATCTTCAAATTTTTTCTGCCAATATCTATAATATCAAATATTTTAAACTAAAATGACCTCCATGTCATTTTTAACACTTTAAGTATAAAAACAAAAACATTCCCAGTACCTGCGCCCAAAACCGCTTGCCTTGTGGGGGCCTGTCCCGAGCCTCCTTGTAGAACATTTCCCATGTATGCCTCCTTCACTTCTTCCTTAGGAATCCCTTTCAAAAACACCAGAAAAGCAGTTCTATGTTTTATTCAGTTTAGTAATCAGTGATACCTATTAAATAGAACACTGCATAGCGCAAATGGTCTTTGTCCATTTGGTGTTCCATTCCTAACTATAGTGCAAAGACATTTATAGGCATGATGTCATTTCCAGGTTGTGTGCACAGTATGTACAATATGCACAGGTGTTCCAGAGTCATTCTGCCCCCGGAACAACAAGCAAAGCGCCTACTGACCTGCCTTTTCAATGGCTCCCTGAATTGCAATGGAACCAAGCTGAGTGGCCGGCAGGGATGAAAGGCTGCCCAGAAAGGATCCAATGGGCGTCCTGGTGGCACTTACTATAACCACTTCCTGGCCAGACAGAAGACGGTAAAAATTACTACAGGTATTTTGTGCATGTCACTTTCATTAAATATTCACATATGACATAAAAGACTATTTTTGTGAATGACTCGTTACAAAGATTACAATAATCTGATCAGCTGAAAGTACTACTTCAATTTAATACTTAAAGTAGTACTACTTTAAGACTTACTAAAACCTAGAAAAAGGAACTATAAAAGTAAACATGAAGAGCCTTCTCCATTCTCCAGGAGTTTTGATGCCAGTACTTTAAAGTTTCAATTCTACTTCTCTAAAGAAAATTTTAAGAAACAGTCCCTTCATCCTTTTTAACTGCATAATGACCAACCTTAACCAAATGCTCCCTTCCTGAAGGGAGCTCTGCATCGGAGGTAGAAGCTCTTAGCTATGGTAAAACCCCACCATTTCTGCCCTCACACCTGTCTTCCATCAACTCCTACTAAGCTTCTAGATGATGACATAGAGGTTACTCATTTTAGAAGCCGTACAAAGCGAACACAGAGGACCCCTCAGAAAGCACCAACAGGTGATAGGTGTGGGCCAGGCCTGTCAAATCCAAGCTGGTCGGCCGTCTCCAGCTCTAGACTTCGTGTGGCCTCTGTGCTTTACACACAATACGGACACAGCCCTGATAGCAAGAGCACCGGCTGCCCAGTGTTAGGAGGAGAGGTGCTTTATAGCAAGCTATGGAGAAACAGCAGGAACTATGCAGGAACAGAAATGGTTTTGATAGTCTAGGAGTTCAATATTTAATACTTAGCTGTTCCTAGCCATTGCATAGTACTGTGCTGACCTTGAAATAAACAAATCAGAGAATATCTGTTTGTGTCCATGTGGCCCTGGGGATGGAACCAAACCCAGACATTTGCTAGGTAAGTGCTCTGCCAATGAGCTACATCTGCAGCCCCTAAACTCAAGTCAGGAATGTGTGCATTTTGGGCCAAGGAGATAGTACAGCAGTCTAAGCACCTGCCTGGCAAGTGCAAGGACCCAGGTTCGATCCCTAGTACCGCATGTCATGCTAGCCCAGTGCCACGCTGGCCACCAAAACCAAGTATGGTGGTGCTAAGACAGGAATCACTACATGTCCAAGCTGCATAGAAATACTCTGTACCAAATAAATAAAAGAATATGTGTGCATTTTTATTGACTACATTTTCTTTAAATTCTTGAGATTTTTTAGGCACAATTTAAATTTATACTTACATTCAAAGTAGGTTTTGATCCATAATTTCGCTCCAAATGTCTTATTTCCTATAATATAAATACAGTTATAATGTAAAAAAATTCAGTGTTCACAATTTTATACTTCTCAGTGATGGAATTAGTGGTTAACTTCTGCCTTTTCACTTTTTTGGGGATTGGGGCAATGCGAGGCTCAAACCCAGGTCTTTGCATGCTAGGCAAGTGCTGTCCCTCGGGGCCACACCACCAGACCCATCTTGCGCTTTTACTTCCAAGTTTTCTATAGTCTGCATGTATCACTTCTATAAATCAGAAAAATGGCTCCTTTGTAATAAACACTATTCTGATTAAGTGTTCATTGGAAATGTATGTCTAAATTTCTCATGTTTATCACCCTAAAACTTCTTTAGGTACAAGCTTTCTAAATTACCATTTCGAGTTAAATCTAAGTTCACAACTACATCTTAGCATGTCACAAGAAACTATTTTCATTATTTAGATATATTTAGACCCAGGCATGGTGGCACTGGTTTGCACTCCCAGCACTCAGGGGCCTGAGGTGGGAAGACTACCACACAAAGGCCTCCTTGGGAGCTCCAGGCCAGCCTGGACTACAGAGCAAGACTCTCAAAATTTGTAAAATATTAATTAACAAAGGGAAGAAGGGCTGGCGGCGTAGCGCGGTGGCAGAGTACACGCCTGCCCCGTGCAAGGTCCTGGGCTCCACGTCAGCACCCAAGAAATAGCTCAGTTCTTTCCACACCATTCTTAGAAACCAGTGCTGGCAAGAGAAATTCTGAAAATGTAGGGCATAGTTCAGAGACCTGCCTGAGCGAAACTGAACTATTTACAGGCCAAAGAACAAATAAATTTATACCCTGTGAAGGCACTCAAAGAATGACGGCTTCTATTTAGAACCTAGATGCCAGTTACACCGGGAAGCAAATCTCACAGCAAATAAGCCTGCAAACATCTAAACTTTCAGGAGACCCAAGAATTGACCTTTTCACAGATTAAATATGCTTTGTCCTTAATGAATAAAATAATGAAAACTTTCAGTTTATAATTTAGAAGAGACACAAGAAAGTAGACTTGACAAGTAGGAGTTACGAAGAGCTAGGTAGCCACAACAGCTACAAAGGACCTGGCCAAACTGGCTTTTATAAAGTGTGGATGGAAAATATTTTTAAAATATAGTATTTTTATGAGAACAAATGAATGCTTAAAGAACATATTTTCTTAGGAGAGTTTAAGATAATCTTTCAGTTTTGATATCAAATAAACCATTTCTATGTGAAATTCCATGTAAACAACTTTGCCATAATAAATAATTTAGCCTTGACTATTTTGAGTCAGTCTCACTGTGTAGCCCAGGCTGGCCCAAACTCATGGCCACCCTCCTGCCTCAGCCTCCAGGGCTCTGGGATGACAAGCATGCACCACTGTGCCTGGCCAGAAGAGGAAGATTCCTTGGTAACAGTCAGTGATTTATTTTACCTGATGGGTGTCTGTGTGCCCTACATGCTGAGTATGCTCGTCTGGGGACTGCTACCTGGTTACAGCATATCTTGGTCATTCTGATCCTTCCATCCACTGCAGCTGACCCCTCCCCAGCTCGCTTCCCCATTTCCCCAAAGGTTTTGTTTCCTAGCTTCTCCCCTTTATTCTATTCTTTCTCTGTATTTTAGCTTTCTCCTGTAAAGCAACCACACAGCGTGTTGCTGTCTGCTTCACTTCCCTTCACTGCGTGCTTTCGGGTTCCTGGAGCCCCACTGAAACCCTCCTGGTGGCTGCCGTACGACTGAATTTCTTGTTAACAGCATAAACGTTACTTCTTGCTTTCAGAGTAGCCCAGAGCCACACCCTGACCCCGAGGCCCCCAGCCTGCTGGGAAATCACCTGGAGCCCGCGCTTAGAGGACCGTGCTGAGCGCTCGCCCTCTCTGGTGAGCACCTTCAGGTCACCGCGTGGAAGCGGCAGGCCTTCAGGCAGCGCGTGCCGCGCGTGTGGCCTGCTGCGCACGTAATCTGTAATCTAACTCTGAATAAAAAGTTTCTACACTCAGGCAGGCGTGGGTGGTGACGCAGGCCTCTACTCCCAGCACTCAGGAGGCAGACAGACCACTGCAAGTTCCAGTGAAGACCCTGTCTCAACAACACCCTCTAAGAAAGATTCCTACGCGTACCTCCTGTGCTCCCATTTTTTGTTTTAGGGTTGGGTCTCACTATGTAGCTCAGGCTGGCCTTGAGCTCACTTTGTAGCTGAGGCTGGTTTCGAACTCATAGCAATCCTCCTGCCTCAGCCTCCCCAGAGCTGGGATTATAGCCAGCGCCCCCACGACGGGCCCCATGCTCCCTTAAACTGTGGCCCTGTGTACCCAAAGGCGACTCTTCCGTCCCCTGCTGCCCAGAGCTGACGAGACCAAACAGAGACCAGCCAGGCTGCCTGTAGCTGGCAAGCGAGTCTCTGGCTCGGCAGGCTGATGTGGGGCCTGCATTCACCACGGGTGCAGTGCGACACTGGTTTCTCATCCAGATCCCAGCAAGGCCAGCAGCGCCTTACTTCTCATACTAAATGCTGCAGTTTTCCTACTGTCCCTCCCTGCTGCTTCCCCAGCTGGCCTAGGGGTGAGTGGTGGCCTGCATGCGCAGCGCCAGCAAGGCGAGCAAGACACCGGGTTCTGTGTGCGCACGTGTGCCCTGAGTTGTCCCCTGTCTCGTTCCAGGAGCGCATCCTGGGCCCCCACAGCCCTTGCTCACCACTGCTCCCAGCTAGAAGCCCCAATGCGGGTCGGATACCCTGCACATGGAGGGGAGGTCTGAGAATCAGGACCTGGGGGCCGGTCAGGGCCACCTGGCAAGTCTGGAGGAGAAAAAAAGCAAACAAGTAAAAACATGTACTTTGCACCACGTTTCGGTGTAACTTTCACCTCATTCCGTAGGTGACTGCTCAACTCTCTCAGAGCGACTTTTGTCTCTTCTACTTCACCCCATTGATGCTGAGTGAGGTCAACATGTCTGCACAGCAAGCTCAAATAAACACTCCACAGACTTTGATCAAGGGGGGCTGGGGCTTTGTAGTTGTCTCTATAGTCGGCATAGATCAGCTTAGAACTCTGTGGCCTCCCATAAAAAGCCCTATGTGATAAGTATTAAGTTATAAGCAAACAACGGAATTTTTATGGAACATAGGTAAACAGATATGTCAGTAAATACACACTGCACAATAAAGAAACGTATGCACATTCCTGTCTTCACAGTCCTCAGTGCTGCACACACCATCAGTGTCTTGATATTGCATACACACTGGTACAAATGCAGACTTCTAAAAAATAGATAGGTTTATAAGATATACTGAAAAAAAATACTTCACTGGGATCATTTCCACCCAAGAGCACTGCGCGCACCTTGTGTGGGAAGCACACAGGACAGTGAGGAGTCTGGGCTTCCCGGCCGGAGCAAGTCACCTGGACCACCTCGTTCTCAAACACCCCCTAGGGCCACTGTGAGAAGGGAACCGGGAGAGGTGTATGGTCACTCGGGAAGCGCTGACTAGAGTTTCCATCATCGGACTCCCTGGTTGCCTCCTGCCTCCCCAGGTATGTTTTGCGCCTTCCCTTCCCCATTTCCAAGCACTGGAGTACTTCTCTTACCCAACCTCATGCCTGGTTAGAGCATCCCTGCCTGGTCTCCATACTTCTGTGGCATTACATACTGAGGATTTCCAGGTTTCTGTCCCCAGTTTGGACCTCCTAATTGACCAGCAGACTCACCTGTCCAAATGCCAACTATACAGTTTCAAGTCAATGTCTTAATTTCTCCCTGTAGGAAACTAGTGTTTTATTATTCCCTTGCTCAGGACCACAGACCCAAATTACTTTAGCTCAACCCCTGAAACCCAAGATATTCCAGTACAGTGTCAATACGCCATGCACACACACCTAAACCCTTCCACGCGGTTTCCGTCCACACTACTGCCACAGGATCCACAGCACCACATCCACACTACCACATCCAAGCCAGGCCTTGTGCGCCTGCTTTGTACTCCTGGTACAGTCTGCCCAGTCTGGAAATCAGATCACACCCCTGCTTGCAGTCCCTCCCAGTTCTTCAGTATCTTTGGATGAAATCCAGAGCCTTTCTGCACCTTATTCTCCAAGGCTCCACATGACCTGGCTCCTGGTTTTCCTTCCACACCCAGTCATTATTCCTGTAGGCCACCACACAAGCTGCCTCTGTTCTCAGCCCTGTCCCACCTCAGGATACAGCCTGTGCAATCACAAGCCACCGGTGGCTGCTGCTATAAAAATAACCACTCTGAGCTGGGCATGGTGGCACATGTCTGTAAGACTAGAACTCCTGAGGCTGAGGCAAGGGGATCTCTTCAATTTTGAGGTCAACCTGGGCTACAGAATAAGTTCAAGGCCAGCCTGAACTGCATAGCCAGACCCTGTCTCAAAAAACACAGCCAGGCATGATGGTGCATGCCTATAATCCCAGCACTCTGAAGGCTGAGGCAGGAGGATCCCTGCTAGTTCAAGACCAGCCTGGGCTACAAAGTGAGATCAAGGCCAGTGTAAACTGCATAGTGAGACCCTGTCTCAAAAAAACAAACAACAAAAACCCCACAGGTTCAAGTGGCTGACTCGAGGGAAGTGGCAGAGGAGGTGGACATGAACTGCGCTCTGAAATATTTCAAAGCCAGCAATGACCATGTGCACCTGTTATTCTCCTTTACGAATGAAGATTCAGACGCTTGTGGGTCCGAGCACCTGCCTAGTGCCAGGGCCAGCAAAAGGCAGAGCTGGGCTTCCAAATTCGGGCAGTCTCACTGCGGAGCTGCTGATCTAAACCTCTACACTACCGTAAGTACTTACCTTATGGAAGCCAGTAACGAAAGTTAGGGACTTTATTCCTCTGCCCAAAGTCCTACACTGGGGCCTGGGAGACAGCTCAGGGGTACAAGTGCCTGCCTGGCAAGTGCAAGGTCCTGAGTTTGATCCCTGGTTCCACAAAAAAAAGAGAGTCTCGGCCAAAGTCTTACACTGATTTTTAGCCATTACTTGCTTGACTGTTAACATGCTAAATTTTTATTGCTCCTTTGTAGGCATAGGTGGACCTACAGAAGACAAAAACCCACTTGTAAAAATGTGCATCTAAAGTACTATAAAAAGCAGTGCAGTGAATATTTTCAAAGAAATAGGAAAAGCAAATAAATCATTTTTAAACTTTTTGACTACTTAGGATAATCAGCAGAATTCAAAATACTTTGGACCTATGCATATTACTACGTACAGAAAAAAATCCTTTAAATAAAACATGTCAAATTTATATTTCTTCGTGACTTTACTGTCTCCACATATTAAATAATTATGCTAATTTCAGTGGAAGCCTTTCATTTTAGGCATATGTTCACTTCATAGACTTCGTCTATGAAATTCTTTTGTTAAAAATCTTACAGGATCAGCTGCAGAGATAGCTCAGCAGCTAAGCATAGGGAATGGAGTTCGATCCCAGCACCACATGCCAGGCCAGCCCCATGCCATGCTGGCCACCAAAATCTGGTGTGGTAGTACAGGCCTATAATCCCAGCACTGGGGAGGCTGAGAAAGGAGCATCACTATGAGTCCAAGCTGTGTAGAGAGACCCTGTACCAAATAAATAAAGATTTTATGCCGGGCCATGGTGGTGCACGCCTGTCGTCCCAGCACTTGGAAGGCTGAGGCAGGAGGATTGATGTGAGTTCAAGACCAGCCTGGCTACAAAAAGTGAGCTCAAGGCCAGCCTAAACTGCACAGCAAGACCCTGTCTCAAAAAAACAAAACAAAACAAAACAAAATTTAAAAAACTTAAAAAATAAATATTAGGCTGGGAAGATAGCAGCATAAGCACCCACCTAGCAAGCACAAGGTCCCAAGTTCGATCTCTGGTACCACAAAAAAATACTACTAACCATCGTCATCATCATCATCTTACAGGACCACTCTGGTATGTTATGTTTTGACACTGTGGACAAATTGTTGGTATCAGTAACCTCTGTATGGGCTGAATTGGCATTTGGGTTATTTCTTAACCCAGGCCTCACTCTGTGGCGCAGGACGGACTTAGCCTTCCAGACACCAGGATGGAGGTGTGCGCTGCCTGCCCATGTTGAACAGTGTCCTTCCCAAAAAGCAGCTGACCCCAGCATCTGAGAACTTCATTTCATTTGGAAATGAGGTCCTTACAGAGGTGATCAAGTTAAAATGAGGTCATTAGGACAAACCCACACACAGCAACAGCTCCAGCACTGTGAGAGAACAAACTTCCACTGCTTTAAGCTGCGAAGTTCATGATATACGCAACCCTAGGAAACTAACACTGCTCCTCACTCCTTGGCATCAGATGGCAACATCACTGCCGTTGTGTCCTCTCTGTCACTGCCCTATTTCATCTGTACAGGCCGCATACTCTGCCCATCCCTCGGGTGCTCTGGACGCTCAAGGACTCCACTGCCCTCTAGGACCAGTGACTCCCAAATATCTTTCGCCCAGCTCTCTTCTCTGTCAGACGCCTTTATCCAAGCAGACAACCTCAAGCACAATTACAAGACTAAAGTTCAACACTTACAGAAGTCAAGGCCCAGGGACTGATGCTGGAGATCATACAGAGTGAGAGGAACAGAAGGGGGGCAGGAAAAACGAGGCTCCCATCAGGATTCAATGGCGGAAACAGAAATGCCCCGCAAAACAGTGTTGTACAATGAATGAAATGCACAGGAGACCAAAAGCTGAGACCAAGCGACTGTCACGCAATAAAGGAATCGCTAACAGGGAGGCACTGGCACACGCAGGCCGTGGGATGCAAAGAACAGGGAAGACCCCAAAAGGAGTCAGAGGGTACGGGGTGGAGGATGGAGTTCCTCAAACACAGCCTGCGACTTGGCAATCCACAGCCACACAGACAGAATGGGCGAGGGGAGAAGGACGAGTCTGCAGGCACTAAGTTCGGGACCCACGCAGTACAAGGGCTCCTGCGGCCTGCGGATCAGAAGCAGAACAGAAGCTGGAAGGAAGCTCAGGGGTGCAGAACGGTGCAGCAGGCGCAGGGGCCTAGATTAGTCCCTGGCCCTGTGGGGCCTGGAGGGTAGGGGAGCAGCTCAAACTATAGAAGCAATGACAGTACCAAGTGAGCCATAAAGTCACACAGCTATGTGTGATGTCAGAGTATAAAAGTCAAGAAAAACAACACAGAAAAGCACTGATTTTTATTTTTTAGCTGAATTTAACTGCAAAAGGTTAAAGGGGGGGGGGGATATAAATTAAATGAAAAGCAGCGAGCAGACTACTCCTTTGGCCACAGAAGAAAGTGTTGCAGCCAGAGGGACAGACAACAATGCCCAGTGACATCTGCGAAGGTTTGCTGCCCATAAGAGAGAGAAGGCAAAGATCCCTTAGTTCAAGTAACATCTGATGGCCATGGTTCTATGAGTGTGGGCTGGTGACAAAAGTCATTTCCTCACCATGTGCGAGGACTTGAGTTCAAGCCCCACCCTATGCCTCAAAAAAGAGAAAAACTGCCACACATCAACTATTAAAGATCCACAGGTTCATTTGTTTATTGTTCACTTTTTTTTTCTTTAATTTTATTTATTTATTTGCTTGTTGTGTTTGTTTGTTTCTTTATTTATTCATTTTGTGGCTGGCTCAGCCTGCCCTGGTGGTGGCGCTGGCGCAGCATGTGGTGCCGGGGATCGAACTGCAGTCCCCGCAGTTGCCTGAGCCCTCCTAAGCAGGCACTTTAGACCACTGAACCATCTCGCCGGCTCTATTGTTCACTTTTTTAAGAGGCAGGTTCTCACTACTTCAGCTAGGCTGACCCAAACTCCTGGGCTCCACTGGTCCTAACCAGCTCAGCAGTTCATTTTTCTCCTCAGGAACACATGGGTTTGAGTGTAAGATCCTAGCAAAACGTAAGAAGGTGCTGCAATTTGTTCTTTACACACCTACAGTACTGTACCTAGGTCAACTAACTCACCTAGTCAACCCAAGGTGACCTAATTACATCTGTGATTTCTCAAATCATTCCATGAAACTAACAACTATGCTAATTTAAGGCTCATCTTTCCCACAAATACTCATTTTTTTGTGTGTTTTTCAGACAAAGTCCCACTGTGCGGTGCAAGCTGGCCTTGCACTCACTTTGTACCGCAGGGTGGTCTCGAATTCGCAACGATCCGTCTTCATGAGCCTCCTGAGTGCTGGAATTACAGGCGTGTGGCAGACGCCACCATGACCCAGAAATAGTCATGGAATGAAACATTGCCCAACGCTAAAAATAGAAGTCAATTAAAATCTTTTTTTTTTTTTAACTGAACAACTTATCTTTCCTAGAAACTTGTTCCTTCTGTCTTCCCTATGATCTCTGTCACCAGGATTTTTATTTTTTTGAGACTTGCTAGGACGCCTGTCACTAAGGCTGCCTTCAAACTCCTCTGCTGAAGGGATCCTGGCGCGAGGTTTCTGAGCTGGTAGGGGGCTACCAATGCAGGCCCGCGTTCTCGTGTTCCCAGGCATAACTTTACGCCTTTTCCCTAGTCACTGGCTTTTCACCCCCACCCCCACGTCCTGAGCCTTCTAGGATCTCTTAATGCTGTTCCTTTTCGGCTTCCGTCGCCAGTACACGTGACCGTTCCACCCGCCAGGCCTGTTTTCTCCTTGGGCTGCTTCTCCCAACTTCAGGTTATGGCAAAAGCAGTAAAGCCGATGTTCCCCGCGGACGTGGGTCAGATGCCAGTCTCCACACCTAAGTGGCTCTCGAAGCCACGGGGAACCCGAGCTGCGCGGTGCGGCCGGCCGCGGCTCCGGGCGGGGGCCCGGCGCCCAGGGTCAGCCCTGTCCGGGCGCGCCAAGGCCGCGGGCGCTGCCCCGACCCACGCAGAACGCGCTCCCTGCGCGGGCTGCGGGGTAGGAACACCCTCCCCCCTGTCGCCGCGCTCCCGGAAGGCCAGCGCCTGCTGTGTGGAAGAAAAGAGAAAGCCTTTCCGGACATCTTCTACAGACAACAGGGGAAAGTCTACGAGCCCGCCAGGGCCGCGCTCCTGCAACCTGCGGCCCAGGCCTGACCGCGGCGGACCCCGGGGCGCGCCCGCCTGAGCACCCGCGGGGCTGCGCCGAGGGCGCGGCGGGCGAGGCTCCCTTCGGCCCCGGAACCTGCGAGGCCGGAACCTTTCGAGAGGGCCCACGGGCTCCTAGTGTCCCGGGTCCCGGCGCCCAGGGCCGAGCCCCGCTCACCTGCGTCAGCTTCCGAAGCAGGGGGCTGCACCCGCGGACGCCGCCTCGCCGAAGCACTGCCGACACGGCCATGGTCGCGAGAAAAGCTTTCAAGGGCGAAGACGCTCGGGCACCCGCTACGACTTTCCCCAAGCGTTGACACAGACGCCTGTAGTGGGCGTAGCCCCTGGCCCGCTTTCTCCAATCAGCAGCCTCGGACAAACACGGTTGGCGGGGATTGGCCAGGAACCACTCGGAGGGCGGGGTCTAGCGCAGGGCACCAGGACACGGCTTTCGCGCCGGGGACAAAATTGACGTGGCCGAGCGGTGGCTGGACAGGTGGGCGCTTTTCCAGCGCGAGAAGCCGAGAAGCACCTGACCAGCTGCTGGATCTCGATGCCACCACGTGAAGCCGCTGGTTGTCACGTAATCCGACCCTTGCCGGTACTCAAAGGAAAAGCGTTTCAAGCAATCGAATGAGCTTTTAATTTATATTGAGAGAATCTTGCAGTTGTCTTTCAGTAGATGAGGAAGACTGGGATACATTAATAGGGAAATTATATTGAACAATTAACAAGGATTAGAATAACCTTCACCAAAATCTGAATCAGCTGCTCTGTTATCCAAGCTTCAACTGAAGTAGCTGAGATGTAAAAAAAAAAAAAACAAAAAAACTATTTTTAGTCCACGATTGCACACAAAGTGGTCTGAACTAAAACCATATCATATTGCATTGTTTTCCTACATTTTACCTGGAGAACAGTATAGATGTCACACATTATTACTGTCACACTGGGGGACCTTCAGGCAAATTATAGGTTGGGCCTGCATACCGACCTCTCACTGTTTTAAGCTACTACTATGTTTGTAGGTAAAAATGTAGCTCCTTGATTCATTTAAGAATTTAAAAGCTGGATGTGATAGTCCACTCCTGTAATCTCAGCACTCTGCAACGCTGAGGTAGGAAGACAACAAATTCCAGTCCTACCTGGACAATTTAGCAGGGCCCTATCTTAAACTATAAACAGGGGACTGGGGATGTAGCTTGGTGTGAAAGAAAGCCCAGTACCGAAAGTTGAAGAGAAAAATCTAGAGCTTTCCTGTTACTCCTCACCCGTGATGTAAAGCCTGCCGAGGAGGGTAAGGCAGGAGGACTGCAAGTTTGAGTCCAACCACAGCAGCTGAGTAGGACTCGGTCTCAAAATAAAACAATAAAACAGCTCCAGATCACCTCAGCAGTCCCAGGTTCCATCTCCAGTTCAAATAAATAAATAAATAAAATTTTAAATAATTAGGCCAAGCATGATGGTGTGTACCCATAATCCCTGCACTTAAGAGGCAGAGACAGGATAATTGATGGGAGTTCAAGACCAGCCTAAAGTACAAAGCAAGATACCATCTCAAAAAATGTAAAATCTAAAATAATTTCTTTTTCCTTTAGGGTGTCATTTTACAGTTTAGGCTGGACTGGAACGCACTATGTGGCCCAGGTTGGCCTCAAAATCAGGCCAACCCTCCTGTCTCAGTCCCTCCAGTGAGGAGATTGCAGGCATGTGCCACCATACCTGGCACAAAAATATATCTGAATTGAGGACTTTGAATTACTTCCTACCACAGTAGGTACTACAATACCTACTGGACAGGACTTTTTTGAGGAGGTGGAGATCCACCCAGGGCTCAAGCAACAAGACAAATGTTCTGCCACTGAGCTATTACTACAGCCCACATAAATGTATTCATGAGAAATGCATTTTTCAAAAAGGAGTTGAATACACTTGTCAAGAAACTCTAGCCAGTACCTCCATCTAGTGGCACAGGTTGAGGGAAGCCACGCTTTGCAAACCCCAAGTCTTGCTTGGCAGCACTGGGTTTGAAATCTGGGCCCCAACTCCTAGGCAAGAGTGCCAGCAACTGAGCTACAGCCCGGTTCCCAGCACGAGCCTTATCCCTCCCCCCCACCCCTTCTTTCATTTTCTTTGTGCAGGACTGAGGATTTAATTCAGGGGCCTTCTACCTGTCTAGATTTTTTTAAAGCCACCCTTTTGTGGTAATTTATTACAGCAATCTAAGGAAACAAGTTCTTTGTGATGAGATACAGGATGCTGCTGTAACAAAATATGAAAGTGGCTTTGAAATTGGGTAGCAGGCAGAATCTTTCTTTTTTCTTTCTTTCTTGCTTGCTTGCTTGCTTGCTTGCTTGCTTGCTTGCTTTTCAGCACAGGGGACTAAGCCCTTCAGAGCCTTTGCACTGGGCCACATCCCATAACTTTTTTGTTTTAAAATTAAGTGAGCTGCTCTAAGTCACTCAGTCTGGGCCAGAACTTGTGATTCCTTTACCAAAGCCTCAGAGTACTGGGATTACAGACGTGCACCGTTACACTGGATTCAGAAAAATAACTCTGAGGCATGTGATACAATAACCCTAGACTGCCTTGAAGAAGCAGTTGGTGGGAATGTGGACAACATAGTTGATTTTGGTCAGGATTCGGGAGGAAATGCACAGGGCAAAATGCTCCTGTCCTCCTAGATACTGTTGTGACAGAATGTTGACAGGAATATGAATATGACAGGTGAGGACTCAAGGAAACCAGGGCCATGTTACTGGACATGTTATGGAGTGGTGGGACACTGGGCCAAGCTTGTGTTCTAGTGTGGGATGCAAAGCAGAACAAGTGGGCAATGAACATAGGTGTTTACTGAGAAGATTCCTAAGCTAAATTTAGAAACAAAAACTTGGTTTCTCCTACCTGTTTATGTTAAAATGCAAAACAAAAGAGATAAAATTGAGGCAAGAAGTCTCAAAAAGAGTCAGCCTGAATGATTTTTGGAATGGTCCCAGCTTAACTGCACTGCAGAGGAGAAGGCACGCTCTGCCAGACAGCAAGCCTGTTGGGACAGCCAAGTCCCAGACGTATTAGTGTGTGGTATGACTTCATCAACCCTTGTAGCACAACGCAGAAGCAGGGTTTTCAGGTGGATCTGTGGGAAGTCTCACACCTACCAATGTTGAGGTCTTGTTTTGTTTTGTTTTTTTTTTTCCTTTTGACACAGGGTCTCACTATGCAGCTCTGGCTGGCCTTGAGCTCAAGTTGTACCCCAGGTTGGTCTTGAATTTGTGACAATCCTCCTGTCTCAGCCTCCCAGTGCTGGGATTACAGGCTAGCACCACCATGCACACCTGAATGTTGCAAAATTTTACACCAGCAGAAACACTGCAGACCTGGATGGCAAGGGACAAAGGAAAGGGTGAAGGGAGGGTGATACCTGGAGCACAGCCACTGACACGTAGGGCACAGCCAGGGCCCCAGGACTGGACAGAACTGGACAAAAAGCAGGGCTACTCAGTCCTGAAAAGGCAAAGGGTTTACCTGTCGACTTCGAAATTCACCAACTCAGTCTCTCGTCAGGGAAATCTCCCTCTTATGCCCTCCTACTCTGTGCTTCTGTCATGGAAAACCTGAGGTTGGGTAACTTGCATAGAGAAATGTATTTCTCATAGCTTTGGAGACTGGGAAGTCCGGGGTGCAGGCAAGAGCAGTAGAGGAGGCTGGTAGGGGCCTCTTTGTCAAGTCCTCACATAACAGGAGCGGAGGCCAAAGGAGGCTGTTAGTTCCCTTGTGCCCTTCCACATGGTGTAGCCCTAAAGGCCTCATCAGGCCAGAATGCCCTACCTCACTGCGGTACCTACACAATGGCCATCAAATTTCAACATGGAGTGGGGGAGGGGTTGAGACAGAGCTTTGCTGTGCAGTTCCCACTGGCCTCGAGCTTACTATGTAGCCCAGGCTGGCCTCCAACTCACAGTCATCCTCCTGCCTCAGCCTCCCAGGTGCTCAGATTACAGGTGTGCACTGCCACTTCCAGCCTCAATGTAAATTTGGAGGGGACTCATTCAGTTTTCTAAGAGACGGGGTTCAAACTTCTGGGTTCAAGTCATCCTTCTCCAGGCTAGCTGCGCCCACAGGTGCCATCACCCCTGGCCAGGAAAGACATTACATCACAGCGCCCAGCGCTGTATGCTAGAGGCAGGTAACTTGTTTGTGGTTTCACTGTGGGTGAGAAGAATTTTGCCTCTGAGTGGCTCACATTTAATTTACATGGTTTAGTGATGAGAATTAAAACCTCTTGAGTTAATGCTAAAGTAAGTGGATTTTTATTTTGTTTTGGTGGCACATGTCTGTAAACCCAGCACGCTGGAGACGGAGGCAGGAGAATTGCCTTGAGTCTGAAATCAACCTAAGATGTGTAGTGGGACCCTGTAGAAAAGGAAGGAAGGAAGGAAGGACGGACGGACGGATGGATGGATTTTTGAGGACACTGAGATAGGATAAGGGTATTCTGCCCATGGAACAAATAGTGAACTGGGAAAATAAAGTGTTTGCTATACTGAAATTTTTCCCCCCAAAATTCCGACCTGCTCTCTGCATCAGAATGTGACCTTATTTGGAGAAAACATCTTTTGCCAAGGCTATGAAAAGGTCTCCTCAGAGTTCTCAAAGAGAGCAAGGCAGAGCCCTGCCAACATGAGGATTTCAGGCATTGTACTGGTTGGTACATTGTGTCAACTTGAGAAGTTTGGAAGTTTCATTAACTGACTGAGCAGAGAGCCAGAATTCTTACCTCGTAAACATCCTCACCTGGTCAAGAGGAAGCCCTGGACAATGTGTGAATTGTACACCACCAGCCCCGGGGTAGCTTGTTCGTAAGGAGGGGACAGGACTTGCCACTGGTGTCCCTGAGGGCACCCAGCTGGAACTCGAACGCACCAGTGTCTAAGCCCCTCCAGCAGGCATTCCTTGAAGCCGGGCCAGGTAACCACCCCAAGAGCCAGCTCGCACGTGTCTTGAATTAACCAGGTCGCCCAGGGTTTATTTCATGTCAGTTGGTCATCCCCAGCTGTGACCAGGAAGCCACGCCCCACATTTGGCTGGACATCTTCTGTCTTCGCAGAGTGCACTTTCTCAGTCCCATCTGAGCAAGTCCCATGCTTGGCTGGGGGAGGAAGGTGGGGATGGGGTGGGGTAATCTCCAAGATTTTGCTTTTGCTTTGAGGGGAAGGGGTGGGCAGGGTAGAGGAGTCTCTCTGCCCCACGTGCCAATAAAATCTCCATAAAATAAAAAAAATAAAATAAAAAGGAGGGGAGAGAGGCTGGCTGGAAGCCACAGCTGCTGCCCCTCCCTTTGCCCCTTGCTATTTTCTGCTGCCATAAACTGCTGCCCTTCACTATGTGCCACTCTGCCTAGGAACCAGCCGAGTATGGACTGAAACCTCCACTAATAGTGAGCTAAATAAAGCTTCCCTTACTTAATTCTGGGTGTCGGAATTTCTGTCCCAGCACTGAGCAGAAAGACACCAAGAGGCTTCTGAAAGTGTGCAACCATTCGCTTCTGTGGTGCGAAGCCGCCCAGTTTGTGGCGGTGTCACTCCGGCAGCAGCAGCAGCCACTCCCCCTCGCCAAACTGCGCAGGCTGTTGCTCGGTTGCTAGTTTATAATACGTCCCGCCAGGACTGGGGAGATGCTCAGCAGTCTCAGTGCCTGCTTGGCAAGTGCAAGAACTGCGCTCAACTCCAGTACTGCATGTTGTGCCAGCCCCAGAACTCCGGGCGTGTGGTGCATGCCTGGAATCCCAGCACTTGGGAGGCTGAGGCAGGAGGATCGGCGCGAGTTGGAGACCAGCCTGGGATACAAAAAGTGAGCTCAAGGTCAGCCTGAACTGCATAG
>PVKN010002636.1:6215-41460 GCA_004027915.1 Capromys pilorides | reverse complement strand
ATTAGTGAGGAAGCCCAGAGGCCACACAGCATGAAGTAGTATGGGCCTAACTTTCAGGATGGGGAGCAAGAACCCAGGAGAGGGGCACTTCCTAGAATGCTGAGGTCCAGAGGAAGGACAGGCCACAACTGGCTGAAGTTGGGAGTAACCTCTACCTTCCTCTTTGAGGCCCACCAGCTGGACAGTAAAGTGGCTTACCAGGCCAGGAAAGATTTCCTAGAGGCACAAGGAAAATGACAAAGGCAAGAGGAACTCAAGCTAGGCCAGAATCCATCTGCTAGGTCAGTTTAAGCCAAGGCTGGGCTCTAGCCAATCCTGGCTTGGAAAGTTTTTGGAGCTTCCCAGAGACACAGAGAGAAGTATTGGGAAGGTGCTAGAGAGCAGGGAAAGTACCAGGGGAAAACTGGACTTGTGATTGGCACAGAGGTGAGAGCCAGTGGTGTATGTGTTGGATGAGTTTTCCAGGTCACCTGTCACAGAAGTGGCAACATTTACAGAGGGCTTGGGCCTTGGGAAGTGTGTTTTTACCTGGGAAGTCTGGTTCTCCCACTTGTATTTAACTTTCATCCCAGGGACTAGCATTAAAATACAGACACTGAGTGGAGCTTCTCAGAGCATTTATTTATTCATTCATTCATTCATTCATTCATTCATTCATTCACAAGGCAGGGAAAAGGGAGCAAGTGAACAGGACATGTTAGTGGTGTGCATGTGGAGGAACTGGAGTAGGGGCTTGCAAGTGGGTTCTAGTCCCCCTAAGCCCACCTCTTTCCTGGGTCCCCTATTTTTCCTCTTAAATAATAATAAAAAAAGTCTTTGAGATAGTGTGGGTCAGAATCTGGAAGGGTCAGAAGCCATGATTGGACACCAGAGTTTGCTCTGGCCAGCAGAGCCAGGTTCTTGTGAGACGACAGCTCAGGCCTCTTCGGCTGTGGCATCAATGCCTGCATAGGTGAAGTTCTCAAACAGCGACATGTTCACATAGGCCTGGGGACAGAGCAGTTTTTAGTGGGAGGCTGGGTGATTCTCACCAGCTGAGACCACAGTCTAAGGCCCTAGACACAGTTGTTAGGTGGGGGCTTTTTCATGCACTCATCCAATAAATTGTTTGCTCATTCATTCATTCATTCATTCTTTCATTCATTTACTTATTCATCCATTTATAATGGTTTTGTTTATGTCTTTTTGAGTCAGGGTCTCACTATGTAGCTCAGGCTGGCCTTGAGCTCACTTTGTACCCCAGGCTGGCTTCGAACTTCTGGTGATCTTCCTGTAACCTCCAGAATGCTGGGATTACAAGTCTGCACCACCATGCCTGGCCATAAGGCTATTGTTGATCAAGTCACTCACTTATATGTCTATTTGGTCATTCCTTAAGATAATCAGTAACTCATATGAAAAGTTGTTTTCGTATTGTTCACATGGTTTTATAATGACATATATATATATATATATATATATATATATATATATATATATATATCTCGCAGCATGTGCTCCCTGTGGTTGCCTAAGCTTGTCTAAGCAAGCGCTTTAGACCACTGAGCCATCTCACTGGCCCGTGTTCACATGGTTATTAGATTTAGTTATTGAATTACATATTTACTCATATGATTACTGATTACTGTATCACCCACCCAACAAGGCTGCTATTTGCTCAGGACTTCTCCTGTGCCTTCACTGGCCATCCATTATCGGTCAGTGACCATTCATGCATTCTGCTCTCGTCTGTGCCAGATGAGGCAGTGTCTAGGTAAGAATGGGCTGATGGTCTCCACTGAGGAGGGTGGGCAACCAGCCTGGGACAGGCAAGGATCTGCTGCTGGGACAAAGCAACAGCTGCCCAGCAAGAGCACGGTGGGCCCTGTGTCTAACCCGGAAAGGGCTGCAGAGTGGGGCTGGGCCCAGGATGAGCTGTGGTGACCATCCCAGTTGAGGGAGTATGGGAGGGGGAAGCATACGCAGAAGTTGTGACTTGTGGCCTCTTCCGGTCTCTACCCCCACCTGCCTCACCTTTCTGGCTTCTAGCATGCGTCCCAGCTGCAGTGCGATCTGGGCAAAGGGGGGCCGCTCATAGGGACGGTCCCGCCAGCACTGACGCATCAGCTCATACCTGCAAGATAGAGGGCCAGGGCCAGCTAGGGTGCTGGGGTCACGAGGTGCCCAGCTGGGGTCACTCACCACAGAGAGGGGGGTCCAAGGTAGAGGTGAGGTGAGGTGACTTACACTTCGTCATCACAGTTCCGAGGCTGCTCCATTCGGTAGCCCTGAGGCAGCTTCTCATAGAGCTCAGCGCAGGTCATGCCACAATAGGGTGTGCCTCCTGCCCGAGGGGACAAGGCACCTTCAGGCCAAGGCCCCACAAGTGGGTGGGGTGGCCTGCAGGAGGGGGAGGGAGACTCACCAAGGCTCACTATCTCCCAGAGGAGGACCCCGAAAGACCAGCTGAAACAAGAAGGTTGCACTTAGTTACCTTCTAATCTCCAGAGCCCAGTGATTTAACCCCCAGGATCCAGGATGTGCAGCTTTTCCTGGGCTCTGCATGTATCTGCTCTGCAAAGGTCTGGCCAGCTGCTGTCTCCCTCCACAGAAGTTGTATGGCAAGTCCTGACCTAACATTTTTATTGAATACTTACTATGGTCTAGGCACTGAATACTTGCTATATATGTCAGTTCATTTAATTATCACACCAATGCTATGAAACAGGTTTTATGATTACCCCATCTCGCAGATGAAGACACTGAGGCCTTGAGTGGTTGGTTAAGCTTTCCTGAAGTCACACAGAAATAAATGACAGAGCTGGGATTCAAACCCAGATATTCTTTCAGAGCCCTTGCTCTCAGCTGCATGTCACTCTGTGACAACCTCTGTAAGGGCCTAAACCAAGGTAGAACATTTGAGCTAGGGAGGACACTGAAGGAGTCTTGGGCAGAAGCAGGAGGTCAATGAATGGTCATCAGAGGGGCAGTCAATGTAGTGGACAGTGAACAGGGAAGGCCAGGCCAAAGGGCTCAGGGCCAGGGCAGAACAGCACAGGGGACAAGGCTGACTGGTTGGGTGGGTCAAGTTCAGACTGAGATGGACAGTGCTGAGGAGAGAGGAGCAGGTGTGACAAGATGGCCATCGAGGTAAGGCTGGGCATGATGGTGTACTCCTGTAATCCCAGCATTCAGGAGGCTGAGGCAGGAGGATCACCATGAGTTCAAGGCCAGCTTGGACTACACAGTGAGTTCAAGGATAGTCTGAAGAGCATAGTGAGATTCTGTCTCAAAAAAGCAAAATAGATAAAAAGATGGCTGGCCAGAAGAGCCTCAGAAGTCAGGCAGCCATGATCCTACCCTTCAGGGAGAAAGGCGAGAGCACCTCTTGAATGTCCTCTCCAACTACCTCTGGGATTCTCCACAGCATCCCCAAACTGTCCAAGATATCCTTCTGTCTCTTACACAGAGTCCTAAACTCCCCCTCAGGTATACCTGAAATACCTACTAAGACAAAATTCCCTTCCAGCATTCTCCCATCTTCTTTCTAAAATGCTGGATGCTGTCAAGGTACCCTCAGGACATACCCAAGTCATGCTGGGCCACACAAAGTGACCTCAGGTCATGCCTGCAACAACCCAAGATGTTTCTGAGCTATGTCTAGCTATGTCTCGTGTGATCTTTGTGGGCCAGGTCCCTACCCCTTCCCACCACTACACTCACACATCACTCTTGGTGGTGTAGACGCTGTAGTTCAGAGACTCAATGGCCATCCAGCGCACAGGGAGACGCCCCTGGGAGAAAATGGGTGTGAAAGGTGGGTGTGAAGGAAGGGCCTGTGTGGGTTCTGGGGGGCAGGTCAAGCCCAGGCCCTGGCAAGGTGCTTGAATGAGACTTGCCATGGTCTTCTTTACGTACACCTCTTCACCCCTTGAAAGGCCAAAGTCTGCGATCTTGGAAGCCAGGTTCTCTCCAACAAGCACATTTCGGGCTGCCAGGTCCCTGTGGATGAACTGCAGCAGGGCCAGAAGTCAGGGAAGAGGAAGATGAGGCACCCAATAAAGGGTCTGCCTCACTCTCGATGCCTTCAGGAGCCCTTTCCCTTTTTCTCACCCACCCACTTCTGAGTCTTAGATAGGCTGAGCTCTGCGTGAGAAAATTGGTGCTGCTGATATGCCCTCTTTCCTGTGGACTGGGCTATGGCCAAGTCCAGGCTGTGTTCCTCTTTCTGAAACCACAAGAGCCACACTGCTCCTCCCACCCTTTCCACGCTCCCTAGCCCTCTCTCCCTTCCTGTCCTCCCCACTTGATTGCTGAAAACCAAAGTGACCCTGTCCCCTGAATTCCACTTCTTCCCCTCTACCCTGCTCCTTCTTCAGAGACCTCTCTCCATCAATCCCTCCATCTGGACTGGCCCCTGCCCTGCTGCTTTCAAAAGGTCTTAAAACCTGACTACCTTAGATGTCTTTCCTCATTCTTGTGCTCTCCCCAAAGAAGATCCCTCTTTGGATTGGAGTTTCCTAGACACGTTCACCCTCTTCCACGGATCTCACCTATTCCCTCACCGTAGAGTCACCTATCCACTCAGCAACTCCACCAGGCTGTCTCTCAGCTACTTTGAATACAGCATCTTCTCTGGACCTGCCTCTCTCTCATCCTCTATCCTGTCTTGCTGCAGTGTGCACCCCCACCTCGGCCGGGACCCTGGGCTCACGTCCTTTCTTCTCACCACTCCTCAATCCCTACACCCAGTCAGAACCTGTTGATTTATCTCATGATAGCAGTGCAGTCCCTGCTGTGCCCTCACGCACCTGCTTCTCACTCAGGTACTGCATGCCATTGGCCGCGTCACTGGCAAAGCGCAGCAGCTGCCGGGAGCTGAGGGTGGAGGCCGTTCCATGCTCTCGGGCAAAG
Organism: Capromys pilorides; assembly: GCA_004027915.1. Taxonomy (NCBI): domain Eukaryota; kingdom Metazoa; phylum Chordata; class Mammalia; order Rodentia; family Capromyidae; genus Capromys; species Capromys pilorides. The sequence goes on along the minus strand of PVKN010002636.1, from coordinate 36,567 downwards.
GCTGGGTCAGTCTCCAACACCCGGCTCTTGCGCAGAAAGTCAAGCAGGTTCCCGTAGGGGGCATATTCGATAGCAATATACAAGTAACCTGGGAGGTGAGGGTGATATGGGGTCATTATTTAGACACGGGCTATCAGAGGTGGGAGCAGATACCTCATGGTAAGAGACAGGGAGCTTGAAGCTTGGAGGTGACCTGATATTCCCAAAAAGTCACTAATGTGGTGGTGATGGTTGATGATGGGGATCTAGAAGAAGAGGTAAGTGACAAGGTGGTGCTCACCACGGTTCTCACAAGCCCCCAAGAGGTTGATGATGTTGGGGTGATGCCCCAGTTTGCACAAAACTTCCAGTTCTCCAGCAAAGTCACGATGATCATTTTCAGAGGCATACTCTGTGTAAAGAATTTCATGTCACTATTGCCAGAAATAACTCTGGAGAGAACGCATGGGCTGGTAAGGGCTGGGTTTCGATGCTAGCAGGAGCCAGGTGGGGCCTGGGCTCTGTGGGACAGGGGTCAGGAGTCACTTGCAGAGACCTTTCAGCATCTTGATGGCTGCGTTCATCTTGAGCCCATCCTTCTTGATCATGGCCCGGATGACTTGGCCAAAGTTCCCCTCTCCGATGAGGTCTTCAAAGGTGATGTCCTCCCACTCCAGCACTGGATAATTCAGGGGCTCAGGCTGTGGTTTTGGCCGCCGGGTCAGCGTCAAGGTCCCTGAGCTGAACTGTAGGATGGTCTCCTCACCCTTCCCAGGATGGGACAAGTGGGCAGACAGTCCACAAGAGATGGGGACAGACAGGGACACAGACAGGCATACAAAGAAAACAAAGGTTCAGCAGTTAAACAAATGGACCTAAGGCACCTTGGTGATGAGTTGGGGACAGACCTATGGACAAGGGCTTGTACTGAGACCCAATCATGGGTAACAGAACCACAGGTGGGCTAATAGGCAGACAGATGTCCAAGAAGAGAAAGACAGAGGCTATAGCATGTGGGTCTAATATGTGGGGCCCAGAAGACAAAACAGGCCTTACGGGTAAGTCACTAAATGTCATGCTATGGTATCACGGAAGGGTTATATTCTCACATTAAAACAAAAAGGAAGCACTTGGGGGGCTGAGGCAGGAGGATTGGTGTGAGTTCAAGACCAGCCTGGGCTATAAAAGTAAGCTCAAGGCCAGCCTGAACTGCATAGTGAGACCCTGTCTCAAAAAGACCAAAACAAAACAAAACAAAATAAAACAAAACAAGGGCCAGTGGGGTAGCTCAGGGGTCTAAAGTGCTTGCTTAGGCAAGCTTAGGGAACTGCAGAAACCAAGTTCGATCCCCAGCAACACATGCTGCGCCAGTTCCACCCCTAGGGCAGGCTGAGCTGGCCATAACATTTAAAAAAAAAAAAGGATAAAATCTTAGGGGCCGGCGAGATGGTTCAGTGGTCTAAAGCACCTGCTTAGGAAAGCTCAGGCAACTGTAGGGACTGCGGTTCAATCCCCGGCACCACATGCTGCGCCAGCCCCACCACCAGGGTAGGCTGAGCCAGCCATAAAATAAAGAAAGAAAGAAACAAGCAAACAAATAAATAAAAATTTAAAAACAAAACAAAACAAAAAACAGAAAGGAATTAAATGACCAATGATAGAAAGCAGTGAGTTTCCCATTATCATGCTAATCCCATGCCAGGATTCCAGTCTTAGGTTTTTCTGTTGTGCTACATTCTAAGCCCTCAGCTTCTGGGGGCCAGTGAAGTTTTCTTCCCCATGGCAGAAGGAGTAGGGATCATCCCTGTGCATCCTCTTGTTATCTGGTCATCATTCTTAAACCAGGCCACATTCAAGGACAACAAGATCCTAACATAGGGGAATGCCCAGTTCCCAGTACTGACTCAGAGGTGGGCCCCTAGGAAGGGTTGTTGACAGGAAAAGGAGAGGGTTTAACAGGAAGGAGGCTTCCAGTATGAGAGCTGGAAATGGACTCTGCACTGGGTCTTCCTAGGAGAACTGATATCCAGGTGATGAGCAAGGACTGAAGACACAGGTCACAGGGCTTTACATGGAGCATGAGTAGTTGAAGGCATACCTCAGACTGTACATGTATGTTCTTTGGCCACATCATAGGTACTGCATCCATACTCAGGCTCACATGGAGGCCTGGTGGTGCCCAGGCATAGGAACACAGATGCATTAGAGCACATACATACGTGGTATACACATGTGCACTCACGCCCACACATGTATGGACACATATCTGTATGCAAGCACATGTGGCTGGGCTATACCTTTATTTTTTCTTCGTTTGTACTGCTGGAGATGGAACCTAGGGCTTCATGCATGCTAGGCAAGTACTCTACCACTAAGTTATGTACCTAGGCCTTGGGAACATGATACATGCTAGGATAATTATAAATTAAAGCCTGCTTTCTCATGGCCCTCCCTCCGCATGTGTCCCTATTGCCCTCCCCCACCATGGCAGTGGTGGCTTTCTGTGTGCCCTGACCTCAGAGGGAAGGACAACACAGCCTAACAAAGAAGCCAATTGAATCTCTGGATAGATTTTTTTTAAAGGCACAGCAGAGACACTGGACTTTCTATCACAATGGTTAGTCCTTGAGAGAAAAGAGGGCTTTCTTTCTTTCTTTCTTTCTTTCTTTCTTTCTTTCTTTCTTTCTTTCTTTCCTTCTTTTCTTTCTTTCTGAAATGTCAAAGTGTAACTCCAAATATCAAGAGCCTACGTGTTGAGGTCCAAGGATAGAGTTTCGATATTAAGTGACAACAGTGGGGAAGATTTCAGAGGACGCAGGACTGATGAGACAGGTGCATGTGACAAGATGAGGTAACAGTGGTCCTCCACTCCAGAGGGTATAGACTACAGGGAAACAGAAAACCCAGACAAGTTGTCAGGGGAGCCTGGGAGAGTGGACACAGGTGCTGCTGTGGAGGCATAGCTCCACACAACTCTAGAGGGGTGGAGCCAGCTGTGCCTGGGGCCATGGCCACAGATTCTGCTGCCCTCTGCACGGTGCAGATGGACACTGGGCTGAGTCTCCCAGAGGAGGCCCTGGGACTTACAAGGGTGGAGGCTGGGATGAAGTGCTCACCTATGTCACCATGTTACACTTTTCACTATATCACCACAGTCCCAGGCTGAGAGCACCCCAAGGAGAAGGGGAAGGGGGCTAAGAGAATCCCAAACTGACTGCATCTGAGCCCAAAATCAGCCCTACTGACCTGCAGACAAAACTGAGCTCTGCTCAACTGGAAATATTAAATATTTCACCAGTAACGTAAATGGGCTCATGAGCTAAGCTTGATTCTAGAGAAAAAAAATCATATTTGGAGCCACTGAGTGTTGAATGTAGTCTTATACTCACAGCATAAACATATATACACATACACAGTGTACGAGCACTTGTGTGCATCTAGGTAAGGACACACACGTGCACACACACATGTACATGCTGTGCACATGCACTCTGCGCTTGCATTACTAACCGATCCTGACTGGTAGGTGAAGGTGCGTCTCCTGTGCAGACAGCTCCTGCGGATGCACACCAGGGCCAAGAGGGCAGCCAGGATGGTGAGGCAGGTGGCAGAGATGGAGCCCACCACAGCCAGGACCAACTGCTGATCCAAGCCCTCTTCAGCAGCCCGGCTCTCTTGGACTGGGCCTTCACTCTGCAGCCCTGGACAGAGATAGAGATGCCTGGGTCAGGGGACCCAGAGGCTACTGTGGGGGCCCATGGAGAGAAAAGATAGAGATCCCAGGACCAGGATATAGGAAGATCACTTTGGCTTCATGAAGGAGTCTCAGGAAGCAATATGACTGTGCCAGGGCTAGCATCCTGCAATGGGAAAGGTGAGGGTTATGCCATTTGTTGGTAGGGCCTGAGACACCTTAGCTCCAGGTAGGGGGTAAGGAGGAGGAGGCACATGCTGAGACCAGCCCCTAAGCTCCGGAGCCCAGGGCCACACCTCTTACCATTGCCCAGAGTGGCCTCTTCTACTGTGTTGCTCCAGTCACCCAGGCCCTGAACGCTGGCCCGCACACGGAAGAGGTAGCGTGTGCTGGCATTGAGGCCACTGACAATGGTGCTAGTCTCTTCAGGCCTGTCCACGTCCATCCATAGAGGGTCTCCTGAGCCCCCGGCCACCTGCACCTCCACAATGTACTTGGATATAGGCCCAGAAGCAGCCTCCGGATATTGCCATGTCAGCTGGATCTCAGAGTCTGAGAGGGCATGGGCCTGGAGGTGTCGGGGGGCTGGTGGCCCTGGGAAGAGGAATGGGAAGGTAGGACTCAGATTAGGTCAGGCTATATAGCCATGGGATCACATGCCTCTGCTCTGTGGGCCCCACCCAGCATGGAAGCCAGCATGCCACCTTCTTCTTTCCACACACCTTGCCACTGGAATCTCTTCCAGTCCCAGACCACCATCCCTAAAAACTTCTGGATTCTTTTATTTCCTTTGTATTCTAAGTCTTCCCCAGGTCTTCTGTATATGGTGTTCCCTAAGCCTGATCCTTGTTCTCCACATGAACCATGACCTGTGACGCACCCCCAGCCCACAGGCTCCTAGTGACCTTTTCCTTCCTGGTATCCCCTATGTTTCCTAAGTCCCATGTCCTCCCTGTTGCCACAGTGGGTCTTGTCCATGTCCACCTAGCCTCCTGTAGCTTCCCATATCTCCATGGTCTCATGCGTCCCCTGTACCTCTTCCTCCTCAGCCTGTCACCCTGCCCTGCACGTACCGCTGGGGGGCAGAAGCACATGTGCAGGGGGTGAGGCAGGGCCTAGGAGAGTGCAGTGATAGAGCCGCACATCCAGCTGGTAGTGGGTGCCAGGCGTGAGTCCAGTCAGGAGAGTGGAGCGGGCCTGGGGGGACGAGACATTCTCCCGCCGCTCCTGTCCCCGTGCCCCGTCCCATAGGCGCAGCAGGAAACCATCACCCACCAGTGGCCCAGGCACCGAGGGTAAGGACCAGCTCACTCGCAGCCGATCAGGGCCCTCCACCTGCCAGCCCTCCAGCCATGGCTGCAACAAGGGCTCTGAGGCCAGAGGTCATGGGTCAGAACAGGCCAGTGTGTCCTCAGGGATGGACAAAATGTGATCCCTAGTGGCCAGGGTGGGACAACTTTCAATGGGAGAGGCAGGGGCCCATGGGGTGGACAAGACATGAAAACCCTGAGCAGACAGGACAGTAATCCCTGGGGGGACAGGAAAGGCTGACTCTCGGCCTCTCACCAGGACAGTCTGTGGTCATGAGGGTGGGAGGCCCCCAGGCCCCTTCTCCCCCTTCCCCTGGCCGGCTCAGCTGCACACGGATGTTGTATCCCGTCTTTGGCCTCAGATTCATTAACGTCACATTCTCACTGGGGTCCACTGGGGTGTGGTAGAACATACACATCACTTAGTCCTAGCTGTGCTGGACACTACTGTCCTCCCTTCAGCCTTCCCTGCCCCAGTTCTCATCTTATCCCTTCACCATGTCCAGCGCTTTGCTCCATTTTCACTTTATCCCCCACTATACCAACACCCCTGCCATCCTTGATTCTCTTCCCACTTACCCACGATGGCAGACCAGCCCATGGTGCTGTCCTGGGGCCGATAATGCAGACGAACAGAGGAGATGGGTCCATCCCCGGAGAACGAGACCAGAGGAGAGACCACAAGCTGGCGGCTCTGCTTGGCCAGGAGCCGAGGTGCAGCCAGGGGCACTGGGGGCACTGCCAGAAGACTCAGGGTAAGGCACTGCCCATAGACCTATCTTGTCCTCAGAAAAAGAGGAACACTTTGTGCTTTGGGTACTTTTGTTTTGATCTTGGGACCTTCTGGACAGTGGTGTGATGCATGGAGTGTGGTCAGGGTTCAGGGAGAATTTTGGCCCCAGGGAAGCTTTGGCCACAGGGTTCAGTGATGTTAAATGACAGAAGAAGTGACATGGCCAACAAGGGCTGGGGAGAGCGCTTGCTCTATCGTGAAGTGTGGGACAGAGAAGGGCTGGAATCTGAGGCAGGGCGACAACCTGGATGTCACCTGCTCAATGCCTTTGCCCCACCCACCATTCACCATTTTGTGTCCCTACTCTGTCCCTGGTGCATCATAAGAATGACCTCTAGGACTGGTGAGATTGCTCAGTGGTCTAAAGTGCCTGCTCAGGCAAGCTCAGGGAGGACAGTAGCGGTTTGATCCCAGGCATCACATGCTGTGCCAACTCCACCCCCGGAGTGAGCTGAGCTGACCACAAAAAAAAAAAAAAAAAAAGAACGACCTGTAATTCTCACAGGTACCTCTCAGATGGGGCTTCTCCTTAGATCCCAAATGAAGAAACCAAAGCTCAGAGGCTTCAAATAACTTGCCCAAGGACATGCATCTAGGAGGGTTTGAACTCCATCTGGCTGGTCAGGTCACCTTGGATTCATTCATTCTACCCCACCTTGTGCGTTCTCCCCTGGTTTCTTAACTCCATGGTCCCAGCCCCTATTCAAGCCTCAGGTTTCTTCCCAGATTAGTGCATGAATGCTTCCACAGGTTCCCTTGTCTCTTCCAAATATCAGACTAACTTTCTAGGAAAGAAGGTAGGAATGAAGGAAAGAAGGAAGGCCAGCTGGCTGGCTAAGGTGGATGCAGGGCGGTGAGCTGGAGGAGCATCTGGCAGGACTGAGCATGTTAGAAAGAGGTGCAGGTACAATGTGGATCCTGAAGAGCCTCTTGTGTCTTTGCTTCACATAGAGGATGTGATTTCCAGGAGGCAGCTTTATACAGACTATGCCTCTGAATCATATTCAGTCCACTTCCACACTGGCTTCAGTACCAGAGCTCCAGAGAAAATGCCCTACTCATGGAGGCCTTGGTGGAACTGGCATCAGGAGAGGGATCTGGCTGTGGATCCCATGCAGGAAGGGATGACATGTTGGGACAAGGTGCCATGTTAGATAGTAAGAACATTCATCATTGAGCAACACTGAACACCAGGCTGTCCCAGATGCCACTGCTGGCAGCTTAATGCCTCACCTAGTTAGTCTTCACACCCGTCCTACCTAGTAGTGCTAGTAAGTGCTAATATCCTCATTTCATGGAAACTACAAGAGCTTCCATAACTGCTGGTGGTGATGGAGCTAGGAATTTTAGAGTCAGGTTAAGGCAGTGGGGAAAGGCTGAAGGTAGATCCTGGCAGTAGAGGGGTTACTGGAGTGGGATGCTGAGGAACAAGGAAGCAGTGTACAGGGAATGAGAGGACAGTGACAGGTAACATTTGCATGGAGATCAGAAGCAGAAGGAAATGGGGCCCTAGGTTGGCAGAGAGGTGAACTGCTGAGGTATGAGGTGCTGAGAATGTAAAGGCATACCTAGTAGAGGGAGGAAGTGTTTCTCTGAGCACTCCCCTCCTTATTCACCTGGCAGACTCCTATGCATGTGGCCCCTCTGCACAGTGAGCAGGTCACCCTTGAACTTCCATGTGGCCCCTCTGCACAGTGAGCAGGTCACCCTTGAACTTCATAGCCCCCTACGGATACCTGCTCTAACTCAAAAGCAGGAAGCAGCATGCCAGAGGCAGAGTTAAAGGCACACTATGTGATACATGGCAGGCAGAAGGCCAGATGAGGTTAGAGTGGTCCTAATTCTGGGCCTTCAGATGTCCTTTTTAGGTGGGACTGAGCTATGTTCTAGCCTTCACACTGCCCAGTTCCCACCTCTGGTTGGCCACAAGTCTTCTTTGCCAGGAGCTGGTCTATAACCTGAGATGCTCTTGCCATTCCTGCTTGGACTGGAGTCTGAGCAGCATCAGACAGCACCTTCTCTGCTCACTATCCATCCTCCATTGCCCTAGGTCATCACTGACCTTTGACATTGACCTTGAAGCGCTGGCTGTCTTGGCCTCCTGATGTGGACACTCGGCACTCCCAGAACCCGCTGTCCCCAAGAACCAAGCGGGGCACCTCAAATTCAGCTGTGGTTTTGTCTGGCTCCACAATGGCCTTGGTGGACTAAGAGAGACCAGGAGAGGTACAGAAAACAGAAGATGTGTATCCCCGAGGCAGAAACAGTAATCCCTATGGAATGTTGGCAGAACAGAGGCCCAGTGGCAGCCATCACCAATCACCCTGATTCTGCTTGAGCCCTGGCCAGGCCAGTGGGTAGAGCTAAAGGTCTGAGGAAGCAATCATAAAGCTGGTGGAATAGGGGCAGGGGCTTCACATCATCACAGCTGACCTGAAGCACGGTACCATCTGGCTTGCGTAGCTCCATGCTGCCTCGTACTGGGAAGGGGTTCCCTGCGGCAGCACAGTTGATACGGGGCATCGTCTCTAAGTTGAACTCCAGTTCTGAGGCCATGTTGAGGATTTGGGGGATCCGGTCTAGGGAGAGAGAGGACACTCACACTGGAGCTTCCTTGGGGTACACACATGGCCATGGCCACCAACGTGCCTCTTGTCCCTTGTGTTGCATCTCAGTGAGGTACCACCCTATTTCCAGTCACGCAAGCCTGAGACTCCTCCAGCATGCTCATTCAGATGGCTGACCTGCTACCTCCCCTCACAACCTGCTTCCTAATATCCTCTAATACCAGCAAGCAGACCCCTTGCTATTCACACAGCCAGAGCACTGTTGAGGCTTCACAGCGCCTGGTGCTCCAGCCACAGATGCCTGCTTTTGTACTGTGCCCCGCAGTGAGAGGTCTGACCTCCTTGTACTCCTTCAACAGTTCCCTCTTGTCCCTGTCCTGCTGAGTTGGCTCCCCTGGCCTGTTAATGATTTAATCTCTCTGACCACTCTCCCAACTCCCGCTTTACCGCCCTGCTATCCAAGCCAGGGTCTCAATCCCTAGGCTTCCCCTAGGCTTTGCTAGTGTTTTCTCTCTTGTCCTCCATATCCAACCTCAGGTCTCTCCTCTCAGAAGCCTTCCCTGACTCTTTCACATGGTCAGGAGCCTCCGCTGGCTCTCTTACACCCTGAGCTGTCACCCTCCAAGCTATGGTGAGAACTCCCACACTCCATTTCTTCAGGGAAGGATGTAGGCCATGACAAGAGAGGAAGCAAGTGTACTCCAAGCCAGGGAGACTTGTTTGGTGGAGGCTGACTTTCTTGGGAGGTCACAGAGACCGGGTGCTCATACCTGACTTCTCACAGTGCACACCATGCCACCCGGAGGGGCAGACACAGCCGCTAAATCGATCACAAGTGCCACCATTCTGGCACAGGCACTGGAGGTGGCAATCAGCTCCAAAATGGCCAGGGGCACAAGCTGGGAAGAAAGGAGGTGTGGTTAGGAGGGATGGGTCAGGGGCCCTTTAGGCTTGGGTAAGGTGTGGCTGTACAACAGGCTGAGTGTACAGGGCCCTGGGCAGGTGACTGTAGAGGGCTTGGCATGTAACTGGGTCAGAGTGAAGGTTCTGGGCCGAGCTTGTGGCACAGAGGGTAGGTCAGTTCATACCTTCCTGGCACTGGCTTCCTCTCCAGCCAGACCCACAAGAACAGCCATAGGGGTCTGGGAGGCAGAAGGTGAGGCCCCGACATCCTGATGTACCTGGACACTGCTCCTGGCAGCTCTGTCCAAAACGGCCCTCTCTGCAAGCTGGAGAGAAGGTGTGTGGATGAGCCTGTCAGGTGCCAAGGTCTAGGACACAGCCCACACCCTCCCTCTCCAAGCTCCATCCCACAGTCCTAGGATCTTTCCTTGAGGCAGGCATCCTTTTGTGCCTGGGTCCATTTCTATCCCCCTTACCCTGTTCACAGCGGGTACCAGTGAATCCAGGGGGGCACACACACTCGCCATTGTAATCATGGCAGACACCGCCATGCAGGCAGCCTGGGCATTCTTTGATGCAGCCTGGCCCCCAGCGCCCAGCTGCACAACCTGGAAGAAAGGGTCTTCATCAGCTGAGCCTCCCTATCTGCCCAGGGCTGCTGAAGACTAGGGCAGCTCTGGGCACCTTGGGAAACCTGGGACCCACAGGAAGTATTCATATACCACCCGCAATCTCTGTCTTTGCCTCTGACCCCGCACGATGAGCCGAAAGAAGGCGCTGCCCAGGGGGCTGGCTTCCAGATAGGTGGCACTGTAGATGCCGCTGGATGATGGCTGCACATCTAAGAGCTGAAGCAGGAATCGCCCATCCTTGGCCTCCTGCCAGTCCTGGTTATGGAAGTAGGATCCTGGGGAAAGGGGAGGTCAGGGGCTTCAGCACGGCATGAGAATTATCACCGCCCTTGGCCCAAGTCACACTGATGCGCCCCATGCACCGCTGTCAGCCCTGGGCAAGGCCCCCGCAAGATGCTAATACTCAACCAAGAAGCTAAAAAGTACATTCTTTCTGCTCCTCAAACCTTCAGGAAATCACTAAGTCCTATTTGGTCCACCCTATCCTCATCTCAAAACAGCCCACTCTTCCCCACATCGAGGCCCCAGTGGCCCTTTCCTGGGCATTATACCTCCACCTTGGCCTCACACTTGAGAGATTATTGTAGAAAGACACCTTGTATCTCCCCGCTTAACCTCTCACAGCTCTCCTCTGTGCTCAGGACAAAACTCAGCTCCTTAGCATTTCATTTTCACCAGTTTGCCCCCTGATGAGCTACCAAACCCCATAGCTCTCCACACCCTCTCTGGCTCCCAACATTCCTGAATTGCTTGTTTCTCTTCTATAAACACCTGGAGTTTCAGACCCTTCTGCCTTTCCCTGTCAATTTCCTCTCCTGGAATGCCCTTCTTTCTTTGTCGGCTTCTACATCTTCCCAATTGCCCCAACACAATTCAGGTGGCATGTGAGGTCCCACTCTTCCTGCTGTTCAGCTCTAGCGACACGGCCCTCCCTGCCTCCTTCCATGTCTCCCATTGGCTCAGATGGCCTGGCACCTGAGGGAAGACTTCTGGTTGTCAGGGAAGTGTCCTCCCTCAGGAGCCCGCGGAAGCAAGTCAGTGGAAGTTGTGGGTCTGAGGCTGAGAGGAACATATTCAGACCCGCACAGGCAGGCTCAGATAGGGTCAGGGTGAAGGGAGGCACAGCATGGAGATGCAGGGCTCTGGTTTAGGCTTCAGCACATCTCTGGCATCAACGATCTGGGCTTGGGAAAGGCCTCTTGGGCCTATGGTGGGTATATTGCTATGAGTTGATGGCTTCTCCTTGTGGACTGTGGTTCTCTTCCCAAATGGGTTATGTCATAGTCCCTGCTAGCTCTCAGAGAAGTCAAAGATGATGCTTAACATACTACGTTAGGAGGTACGTAACCACAGGCTCCTGGTCCTCTGAATACAGATCTAGAGATGAAATGGATGCAGGTGCATCCCTTGGACCTGGCCCAGGACAGAGAGCAGGGCCTGGAGGTAGGCCAGGACAGTTATAGGTGTGAATCAGGGTAATGAGGTCAAAGCGGAAGATCCTCAGTCCATGGAAATGCTGTCCAACCAAAGGCCCCGCTCACCATTGTTCTTCCAGATCACATCTGCCTGCTTCTCCTTGTGCACACGTGCAGAAAGCACCGCGGTGTCCCCTTTGTTCACAGTGTGCGTGACCTTGTCTGGGAGCAGGTGGGCTGTGGGAGGAGGTGGGGGTCAGTGGCTTGGGCATCGTCCTCCTACAGCCACACCCCACAGCCAAACTCACCCCCAGGGCTGTTGTGAACGTAGACCACTCTGGTGCGCCGCAGCCCCGCGCCGCCCACGCAGGAGAATGCGCCCACCAGGTCTGAAGGCTTGGAGAAGCCGCGCAGTGTGACCTGGTGTGAGCCGTTGTGTGCCAGACGCAGGGGCTGCCCGGACCAGAGGGTGCGCACTATGCTGTTGTCCTTTTCCAGCAGCAGGGGTGGACTCCAGGCGTCGGGGCCCCTCCCAACCCCGGCCTCTCCGGAAACGCAGGTCAGAAAGAAACGCTGGGGGTCAGTGAAGCGCAGGTTGGCCAACAGTGTCAGGTCTGCAACAGCACCTGAAGCCAGGACATTAGTGACTTCACCTTAGACCCATCTGACCCTCTGACTCCAGAGCCCCTGGTTCCAGGCCTCTGAGCTTATTGCACCCCTCTTCCTTTCCCTGTCACTTCCCACAGATCAGGCAGGTACTTCATTTTATCAGGTATTTTCATTCGCTTTTGTCCCTTTCCATGAGTACCAGCCCTTTGCCCTCAAATCTCTTGAACAAAAACAAGAGCACAAATCCCTCTCCAGCTGCCCACACCCTCCCTCCTGCTGCCAGATGGCTTCCCTTTACAGCCTGGCCTTTGCCTTCGGAGGGAATGATCTGTTTCCTTTATTTTGTTTTCCTGACTCCTCTAGAAGGGCTCTCTGAGTGACCTAGAGCTGCTTCTCCCTGCCCCCCAACATGAGGCTGCAGGCTAGGACTACCATCTAGACCTGAAGCTTACTGTAGGGCCCCCTCCTTGTCCCTAGAGAAACCGAGAAACGTTTGTGGTGTTATTTAAGGTAGGCCTAGAGCAAAAATGGAGTTGGCCCTGTCTGGCCCAGCAAGGAGGGCAGGCCAGGGTCCAGAGGTGCAGATATGGGTGGGTCTTGGTCTTTGCCTTCCAGGTGCTCACAGCCCAGTGGGAGGGAGTCATGGCCAGAGCTGCCAGATGCAGGGTGTTATACATGGGAGCCGAGAGGGGGAACTAAGCCAGCCTGGGAAAGGCTTCCGAATAGCCCAGTAAGCCTGAAGGCTTCTAAAGCTTAGGCAGGACCAAGTGGGTGAGCAGAAGAGGGAGAGACAGAGGTCAGGGGCAGGGAAAGGGCAGTTCAGACAGAGGAAAGACTTGGAAAGAAAATTGACCGTTGGGAGGGGCTGTCAAACTGATATGACTAGAGCACAAAATGTGTGCCCTGGGGTGGGCAGAGACGAGGGGAGCCAACTCCAGGCCAGAGCAGGGCCCGTGCAGCTAGCTGGCCTCAGCTCCAGACTCCGTGCTCTCCAGGAGCACTCCTTCCCGGGCCCTTCTTGTTAACTGTTGTCAAGTAACTAATTAATTGAAAGGCCACTTAGCCCATCAGTTAATATTGTTCAAGAGTCTACCATGCATAAACGAAGCTGACATTTCTGGGCTGCCTACCAGCACCCTTTTTTCAGCTGCATCCTCATGACCTCCCGCGAAGCTGATACCCTTATTTTATAGAGGAGGTAATAATTATTCTGTAGGCTTCCTCGAGTAAGCACATCCACCTCCTTGGCTTTAACAATCACATCTGAGTCAGTAACCCTGGGATGGTCTTCAGCTTGGAACTGAATTTCTACCAGCTTGTCCCAGACTGGTTTCCCTCGGGTACTCCCTGACTCAGCAGGCAGCACCTGCCGCCTGAGACACTGTGGAGTCGTCACACACTCCTACTGCACAACCCATGTTTACTCGGTGTCAGTCAGGTACTGAGCGCTCACCAGACATTCTCTCCTTCTATTATCCTGACTGTCCTGGGATATGGGTGTTCATCACTTCTACTTTATCGCTAGAGAACAAAGGCTCAGAGGAGGTAAGCCACTTGCCCAAGGTCCTACAGATACTAACTAGCAAAGGCAGGTTGCTTAATTCTAACATCCACACTATTTGTTGACCACCCCAACCAGTCATAAAATTTTGCAGGTTACTTCTTACAGTTTCTTGACTTCATTGCCGTCTCCTAAGCCTTCATCTGTTCAGCCCACAGGCCTCTCATCTCAGGCATCCCAGGAGCCACAATCTCCTTCCCCTGCCCATCCTCTGAAGAGATCCAGCTAGAGCTCCAAACCACCCTGTACTGTCTAGCCCACAACCTCCCCTGGCCCTCCATTGCCCCCAGGGTGGCTTGCATTGTCCTGAGCCCCTACAGGGGTTCTTCCTCCACCTTTCTGAGACTCCCAGTTATTGTTCTAGCTACCAACCTCTTAGTGAAAGCTTTCCTGACTCCACATTTGTCCATTACCCAAGTGAAAGTGAGCGGGTCCTCTGGTGCGCCTTGCATCTGTCTCTGTTTAGCTTTCATCCTATGTCCCATGTTTCCCCATTAAACCATGAACCACGCAAAGGCAGCGGGTGTTCTGTCTGCCAACCAGTGACTGAAGGAATCAGCTGATACTTATGCAGAAACTCCTTCCACGCGCTGAGGTCCTATGCTAAGTGCTCTGCACACATCATCTCATTTAAATCCCACATCAGCCAGCAGCGGTCAGGATCATTAAAACCCATCGTATAGGCCTAGAGGTTGCCAGTCTGCTAACTAATGGACTACTGTCGATGATAGTAGACATTTTTCCATCGACTAAGTGAGCCCCACACACTGGGCCTGTGAACACTCGCTGAAGATGTTCCAGGCACCCTTTGGTGGCTGCTTCCCTCCCCTCCCCTAGCCTTGGGCAGCAGTGATTTCTATCACTTGACTGAGTTTCTTGGCCCTAATCTCACTTTTTGGAGGATCAGAGTCATGCAGTGATGATAAAGTTTCTCTCTTTTTCCCCTAATTTTTAAAAATTGTGGTAAAATATGTTACCTAGAATTTACCCTCTTAACCCATTGTAAATGCATAGCTCAGTGTTGTAGAATCATCCATCATCCATTGTAGTGTGCGAACATCCCAGCATCCATCTCTAGAACTGTTTTCATCTTGTAAAACTGAAACTCTGGACCCATTAAACCAGAACTCCCCAGCCCCTGTCTGTCTTTGTGGTTTCACAGCTTCCTCCAGGGAGAGTGGATCTAGGGCCTTGGGGCCTAGAAATGGGATATGGGGCTCAGGGAAGACTTACCAACATCAGAAGCCAGAAGAAGAATGGGGAGCAGGAAAAGGAGCCCCAGCCTGACCATACTCCGGAGGCTGATGCAGGCCAGCCAGGCAGGACCAGCTGGGCCTGGGGTTTGCTGTGGGTCTGAGCGCTCTGCCAGTGCGCTTGTGCCGGGAGGAAGAGGAAATGAGGTGGCTCTGGCGGGAGGGGTAACAGGGAGAGGGGTGGGGAGAAGTGATCTGCTTTCCAGTAGATGGGCCCCCCAGCAAGCCCCCCAATGCTAGGGATGTTAGAGCTAGAAGGTCAGGGGCCACTTGAAGGGGGAGTTAGGGCAAGGACAAACCAGGGGATGCTTGGCCTGGTTTTCCCATCCCCTCCCTCCCTCCAGTCTTCAGTCTTCAGTTTTGCTGGCATGCAGGAGGCAGGAAAGGGAGGAAGCCAGTGGCTTCCGCCTATTGAGGAGGTTTGGAGAGAGGACATTGTTCTAGGGTCTCCCCTCCTCCCAGCACATACATACATGCAGGCATGTGCAACAGGACATAGTTTCATGGATTCTAGAGCGTAGCTCACATATAACTCATAGATCTTGGATCTGGGAGCACACACACTCAGCAGAACATAGGCTTAGGTTATGAGCTGGGTGTGGTGGCACATGCCTATAATCCTGGCACTTGGGAGGCTGAGGCAGGACAAGACAGCTTAATTTTCCCATGTGTAAAATGAGAGTGAGACAAAAAAAGGCTATTCATTTTTAAAAATTTTTTTATTGGTTCAGACAGGATCTCATTATATAGTTCAGGCTGGCCTTGAACTCACCGTATAGCCCAGGTTGACCTCAGATTTTCAGGGATCCTCCTGCTTAAGCTTCCCAAGTACAAAAGTCTCAGAAGAATTGTTGATTCCTAGAGCAGCATGAAAAAGTCAACCTCCCTTCCCTATTCATAATCCTCTTCCAACATGTGAGGCCGGGAAGAGCTTTCTCTAGGCAGGCTCTGGGTAAGAGTGGGAGTGGGTGAGTGACTGATGCCTTAGACTTAGCTCATCTTGGTCCAGGATCTCTGAACCTGGGTGAGAAAGCGGCTGGAAAATGCAGGGACCATTTAGATGTTAGGATGATAAGCAACATACACTTGTGTGGAACTCACCCTTGGTTCTAGAAAACCAGACGGCTCAATGTCATTTTGCAAACATATGGAGAATGCTTGGGCAAAATTTGTTTTTCTTGAATGATGCAGTTGTTGACACAAGTGCTTCCTCTGTACGAAGTCTGAGACACTGTGACACTGGCACGTGAAAGTCTAGGCCATCTGCCCAACCTACTTCCAACTGGGAAACAAAATCTATCAGGACTGACCCATAAATAAAGAAAAGGCGAATGTTGCAGTTTGTACACAAGAATCTTTATTGTAAAACAATGTTCTATAGACATAAAAGTGCTGTTCACATGTGTTGAGTTTATGTTACGAGTAATTTGAATAGCATCAGTTTACAAACAGCATATGCCAAATAAAATGTCATTGCCTAAACAAACACTGAGTAGGCTGTGTATACATCTGCTGTTACAATAAAAACACTTGAACCGCGATGTATGTTTTGAAGTCTTAGTCACTGGAAAACTAGAGGCCAAAAATTGTTAACTCTTAATTCAAGTATGTTGTTCTACATCTAGTAATGCCAGTCCCATGATCCCAACAAGTGAAATGAATAGTGATAGAACTAAACTAAAGGTAATTTGTTTAAAAATAATAAAAACAAAAAATAGCTGCTTGACCAACTCAGCGTGAGGTTGGTAATTCACTGCTAACAAAGCCACTTACCCCAAAACGGTAGGAATTCCAGTGTGGGTATGTGGACACAAGCAAGTGTATACAGGACTGCCTCTGTCGTACCACATTACAGACAGTTGTCACCTCTCCCTGTCTCCTCTTGGCTATGAGTTCCTTGATGGCCTTAATAATTTTAAGGAGCCCTGGTCAGTTTTTTCCTGATATTAGGAATTGAACTCAAGTCTTTTGTTCTGAGCTCCAGTCCCATAATGTTTTGTTTTTTTATTTTATTTATTTTTTTCAGAATGTTTTATTTTATATTTATATTATATATTATTTTGTCTCAGTTACTCTTCTCTTGTTGGGGGGACAAATACCTGGCACCCAAAATGAAAAAAGGAAAGGTTTATTTAGCTCACAGTTACTGGAGGTTTCAGTCCATATTCGGCTGGCCCACGGCTGAGTGGAACAGGGCAGAGAGCATCCAGTTCATGGCGGTGGGACAGCAACAATCGCAACAGAGGCAACTGGCCAGCCAGGGAAACAGAGATTCTGTTTCTCTGTCTCTCTTATAATACATTCAGGCTATTGCCTGGGCTGGGGAAGGTACACACACCTATAATCCCAGCAGTACTAAAATCCATAATCCCAGCAGTACTAAAACACATAATCCCAGTGGATCATTAGTTAGTCTCAAACTCTAGAGGTCCCAGCCCCATAATTGCATGAGGCTTTGGGGGGGGACAACTAGACACAAATCATAACATATTTGATTTTTTTTTTTCTGTATTTAGGGCAGGGTCTACAGGTTCTCACTACATAGATATACTTGAATTGGTCCTTCTGTTTTCAGCCTCCCAAAGTGCTGGAATTATGGTGCATGCCAGCACACCCAGTCTCAATCGCTGTCTCAGCGCACTCCATGGGCAGGACTAGAATGGCACACTGGGGATTGAACCCCAGGCACTGCGCTTATTTCACTTTTAAGACAAGGTCTTACCAATTTACTCAGTAGGCCAGGCAGGGCTTGTACTCACGATCCTTTTGCTTCAGTTTCCTAGACAGTCTCTCTCTCGTTTTTTTTTTTTTTTCGCGGTACCAGGGATTGAACTCAGGACCCTGCGCTTGCCAGGTAAGCATTTATTCTACTGAGCTGTCTCCCTGGCCCTACCCAGAGTGCTGAGATTATAAGCATGTACCACCATGCTTACCTTGCGGAAATATTTTGTAGGATGTTCCTTTGCTGGAAATTTCCTGATGCTTTTGTGATGATTATACCTGGGCTCTAAGTTTTTGGGAAGAAGATCCCAGCAGTAATATTATATGTTCATTGCGCTGCATCAAAGGCATATCATAGCAACATATCCTACCACTGATTTTGACCAGAATCCCCTGGTTGAGGTGGTATTTGTTGGGGTTCTCCACTATAAAGTTATTATTTCCCCCCTCTTTGCAAACTGTACTTTTGGGAGGAGTCCACATACACGGCTCATATTAAGGAAATTTATAACCTTTTCCCTTAAGGGTGAAATACTTAGGTAAATTACTCAGAATTCTTGTGAAAATCAAATTTACCTGTTTTCACCCATTTCTATATTTATTACCACTGTGGACTCATGGACTTTCATTTTACACTTTGGATTATAACCCACAGTACCATACCAGGCGTTGTGGTGCATGCCTATCATCCCAGCACTCATAAAGCTGAGGCAGGAGGATCACTTTGAGTTAGAGGCCAACCTGGGTTACATAGTGAGTTCAAGGCCAACATAGCAAGAACCTGCCTCAAAAACAAAACAAGATAAAACAAAGCAAAATACAAAACCCAACAGTACTTTCACAGCCCTTTTGTTTTGTGTTTTTGAGAAAGGGTCTTGCTTTGTAGCCCAGTGGCCTTGCTGTACAGCCCAAGCTGGCCTTAAACCTGCACTGACCCACCTGCTTCAGCCTCCTGAGTGCATGGATTACAGGTATCCACCATCATGCCTGACTGTATTTACTCTTCTATAATTTTTCATCTTCTTCATAATATTTCTACATTAATCTGTTGGGCTTTATGTGGCTTTCTTTTCTTTTTTTTTTCTTTTTTCATTGGTATACAGGGCCTGGGAGATAGCTCAGTGATGTAAACTCCAGCCTGGCAAGTGCAAGGTCCTGATTTTGGCCCCCAATACCAAGAAAAAAAAGTAGATTCTAAATACTGCTGGGAAAAATCTAAGATACATTTAAAAATTAAAATAATTAAAAATGGGCTGGCGAGATGGTTCAGTGGTCTAAAGCGCCTGCTTAGGAAAGCTCAGGCAACTGTGGGGACTGCAGTTCGATCCCTGGCACCACATACTGCGCCAGCCCCACCACCAGGGCAGGTTGAGCCAGCCATAAAATAAATAAATAAACAAACAAGCAAACAAATAAAATAAATAAATAAAAATAAAATAATTAAAAATATATTTTATTGGTACACATTTGTAGTACCTAAAAATTTATATATATTGTGTGAGCTGATACATGTACATGACATTTAATTCCTGTTTTATCACCTCCCCCTTTTCCCTTCCTCTTCCTGTATCTCTTGGAACTCAGATAGATGGATAGAGCAAAAAATTATATATATATCAGTTTATACAGTATATATATATATATATATATATATATATATATATATATAAACTTGCATAAATATCTTAATATTGAATTTATTGAGACATGAGATTAATATGATTAATTTGTCCTGGACAATTACAAGTGGTGCTCAAAGCAGAGCCCATTGGCTTCTAGGCATTTGGTGGCGCAGTGAACTGCTGAAGTGTGTATAGTGAACTGCTGAACTATTTATACATTTTTTTTTTTTTTGTCCTTTTCTTCCTTCTTGCAAAAATGGTGCAACTGAAATCTACTTGGTGAGATTGTTATGGAGATTACACACAAACAAATGCTGATGAAATTTTGATCTGGATCAAAAGGCTATAGGAGGAGAAAATGGCTCTCTCCAAGTTGCCCTCCCACATGGGCCTTGAGGGGTCTAGGGATGCAGCTCAGTGGTAGAGTGTCTGCTTAACATGTAGTGAGGCCCCAAGTTTGATCCCCAGCACCACCAAAACAGAACAAAATTGCTATCATGGTCATTTGAATTAGTGCCTAGTTGGTCCCCTTCTAAGCAATGGCGATTTCTCCCAAGGAAAGGATGGATCACATGTATGCATACAATTATTTTTCAAAATAAACACAATGAAAGCCCTATCTTTGGATTTAGGTGAAGCGATTATGCATAAACTATTTAATGTCAGTATGTAAAACTGAATGCTGCTTTGTTGTGCTCAGTGTTTTTAAAGGAAACAAGGAGTTCCAATGTGCCTTTTTCCCTCCCAAATTACATTCCTATATTCTCTGAAAGTATGTCCTTGTGTCTTGGGTCCTAAAATATTTTGAAAAGCATTTGAGATATTTCTTTGTTATGTGAAGCACCAAATGTTTGTGACTTTTATATGCTCCATCAGCGCCTTAACTCTATGTTCATAACAACTGCTTCTGAAGAGCCAAGTGTATGTTGCTGTTGGCTACATAAGTAAACATGAAATTTACTGTCAGTTAAAATAAATAAGACATTAACCCAATTCCTCAGCCACTTTTTTATGTTTTTCAGCAAAGGAAAAACAATCTTTTCTTGAAGGAGTCATTTTTAAAAGCATTTTCTTAATTGAGAGTAGCAACAGTACTTTCACTTCACTTCGGCAGCACCTGATGCCATACTGTCCATTTCAAAACAATTTTTGCTGTTTTCCCAGGAAATAACTTCGCAGTGAGAGGAAGTTTGTCAGCAAATCCTTTTGGAACATCAAGCTGAGGCTGTGTCCTGAAATTAGCAAGTGAGTATATGTGTGTGTGTGTCTGTTTTCTGTTGGGCTGAAAAGATGAACCAGGTGTTTGTGACAAGCTGTGATGAGGACTGCATATTACTTGGAACCCATTGTGTTTTTTCCTTGTTGGAAAAAGCAAGGCTTCTAAAAACAAGCCTTTATTTAAAGGAAACCCCAGTTAATGCGACAAGGCTTTGAATGAAGTCTCTTTTGTACAAACTGCTTGACAAAGGCCATTTGGCTCTGAGGAGTCTTGTCAGGCCACAAGCTGACATCAACACCCCACCCAGTGTTTCAACAGTTTGAAGCTCAGACTTACTTAAACCCTGACCAGCTTTTATTGATTGACTTTAGTCAGGATGAAATTTACCCAATAATTCAAATTAGAGTCTTGCCAGGTGTGGTGGCACATGACTAATCTTAACACTCAGGAGGCTGAGGCAGGAGGACTGCCACAAGGTTGAGGCCAGCCTGCTGCACGGGGAATTTAAGGCCAGCCTGAAATACATAGCAAGATCCTGTTTTAAACAAAACAAAACAAAATAACAAACAGAACAACCCCCACCCAATAGGAAAAAAACTAAGTAACAAAACATACCAGAACATTATGCTAGAATAGCACAAACCTTAGTTATAATGGTTAACAGTTATTGAACACTTACAGGGGCCATGAAAAGATGACAGCTGCATTTCACAGGTTCTCAGCTTTTGGAGATAGGTTTCATTATTATACCCATTTTGCAGATTAGGAAGCTGATGGACGCTTCCTTGGGTTAAGTGATAGT
Source organism: Capromys pilorides (assembly GCA_004027915.1). NCBI lineage: Eukaryota > Metazoa > Chordata > Mammalia > Rodentia > Capromyidae > Capromys > Capromys pilorides. Next base: position 15,487 of record PVKN010002636.1, on the reverse strand, counting down.
GCTCAACTTTGACCCAGACAGTCTGATTCATAGCCAGGGAGCTTAATTATGTACCGCCTGTTAGACTGTATTATCTAGATAGGAAGCTGATGAAAAATTTGTGCTGGCACATGTAGGAAGGCTTGCTACCTTCCATGCATGACGTCCCCCAAAATAAGTTAAGAAAAGTGGCCTGTAGCTACTCAGGAAGCACTAGTGATTTTATTCTGGAAGAAGCAGTGATTTGGGCTCTGTGCTATTATGATGTCATGGAGCCCTGTGGAGGGCAAAGGGCAGACCAAGACAGACGGCCAGGCCTGAGCTAGAAGGGCCTCTTGCCTTTAAGTCACACCGGGCCACAGTGGAATTCTGGAACCACAATAGACACATGACACAAATGATTCATTGTCCTTTTGCCTCAAACAACAGCAAGCCTATGAGGCATACAAAGCACATTTTATGAGGGAACAGTCTTCATGGCTCCACCCACACCTTCCTTGCAGGATCTGCACGTGGTACTGCTTTATGGTCCTTCCATTTAATTTAAATGTTAGTTTGAGGACCAGTGATAGTAATAAAAAGTCCATGAGTACCTCTGATCACTACCATTAGTACTTCTGGCCACTGTGAAGCTACCGCTTGCATTTTGTTAACCCCTTTGCGTTGAAGGTGTAGAGGGACCTGACCTCATGCTCCTGAATACTGGATTCAAGAGAACCCCATGAGCTGTGTGATGGCCATCCCCATTGGCAATGAAAGGATTAAAACCCTCAACAAAAGAATTTCAGTTAAAGGGGCTGGGGAGATAGCTCCGTGGCACAAGTGCCTGCCTGACAAGTGTAAGGTCCTGAGTTCGAACCCCAGTCCTGCCAAAATTAAAAAAAAAAAAAGAAAGAAAAAGAAAAGAAAAGAATTTCAGTCAATGACACTCTGCTCTGGGTAAGTCATAAGATAGCAACAGACCTTTTGATATAAGGCTCATTCATTTCTCTTAATGAGTCCTGACCCATCTATATATCCTCTTTGCTAAAGCTAAAAGCTTTCTGTGAGCCTTTAGCTTTAGATAAGAGAGGAATGGTTTTGTTAAAACTACAGTTGTAAACAATATAATTTTAAGCACAATATGGGTGCTACAAGGTACTGAATGATCAAGGAAAAGACACTGTTTAGATAGTCACCCTTGTTACTGAGACTCTTTCCTATGTGGAAAATCCCAATCTCTACTCTGACTTCCAGATTCCTCTCTCGGAAACTTGCCCGTTGCTGCATGCTCCCCCACAGCATATCCTGATCTAAATAAACTCTTAGCTGTCTATATTCTTTGTCTATTGGTAAAACTGTTACCGCTTTCGTTATTGGCTCGGTCACTGGGCCTCTGTAGAGGCCCTCTGCCATCTTGCACGGCACTGCGGTATTGAGCTGATCTCAGGTCTCCTGGGAGGTTCCCGAGGAAAGATCCTCTGAATTTCCCTCCTGACTTCTTAATGATGACTGAATTAGAGGACTTGCTTTCACCAAACTTCAAGCTCAAGCCCCAGTGGGGTTTGCAGGATGCTCTAAGTGCTGGAGCAGGTCCCGGAGATCAGCGGTGGGGAAGGCCAACCTCCTGAGCACACGAAGGCTGAAAGAAGGAGAAACAGCCCCAGGACCTCCAAAGGATGCTTCTAGGCCCCAAAGGGGGTTGGCTCCAGCTGGGAGTCTGAAAGTGCCTGGAAGCATGGGAAAGGAGTACCTCCCTCTAGAGGCTTGCAAAGGAGCGGCATCTGTTTATTTATTTATTTAATATTTTTTTAAAGGGTAGAACATTTTATTGTCATTTATAATCTGTTTATTTATTTATTTAATATTTTTTAAAGGGTAGAACATTTTATTGTCATTTATAATCAAATGGCAGTTGGGTACATAGTTTCCATACTTATTTTCTTGTAAATTAAAAAAAATTAAAAGTTTTAAACAGCTGATAGTTATGTTCTTCAGAAAACAGTTAGACTAATTCATTGATGGTGGCGTCAAGCTTCTCCTTATTAGCGCCAGAAAACTCACTCATCTTCTCCCCCTTTTTAAAAAACTGGAAGGTCGGCATGCCCTTGACTTCACGATCTGCAGCAACATCCTGACAGTCATCCACATCTACTTCAAGGAACAACACGTTGGAATATGTTTCAGACAGGGAATGAAAGAAAAGCTTGATCATTTTGCAGGGCCCACACCATGTGGCTGAGAAATTAACTACTACAAATTGATCTCCTGCAGCAGCCAGTGCTTCCTGAAAGGCTTCTCTGCTTTTGATCTGCTGCACCATGTTGGCTGCTGGGGGCTTGACGGCTACCAAAGCAAACGATGGAAGTGGATGGAAGGTGTGGGACATAGCTCAGGCATCTGTTTATAACAGAACAGATCCTACCACACACAGAGTGGATCCCTATCACCAGTTCTTAACCTGGGAGCAACTCCCCTGGAATGCTAAGAACGCATCCTTCATTTGACAAGCTTTTTAGTGCCAGCCCTTTGAACATAGTCCTGATTGTGCATACATACAAGCTGGACATGCGTTGTCCGGCTCTCATCAGCTTCTCAGAAAGGCTCTACAACCACCATATGAAGAAGACCTTCAGTTAGAGGTCCTGTTTGCTGCAGGGAGGGGTTGCATCTGATGGAACAAGGAGCAAGTGGGGTTGGGTATAGGACTTCTCGTGCTTTTGCTTATTCAGCATCCACTTGCTGCTTGGACAGCAGAACCCCAGCTTCCTTTAGGAAATACAATCACATCTTTGGAGGAAAGTGACTGTTAACTCTCACTCCAAATGACTTAAGGAACCGAACACCTTGATAAGAAATTATACTCATTGGTATAGAAAAACAGCTGTAGGTAGGTAACTGTAGGTAACTAAAAAGGTGTCAGACTTAGAGTCAAAAAACCTGGGTTGAGCTGTAGCTGTTATTTATTCATAGAGCCTTTAGAATGTTATCCTTAGACCTCTAATTCAGAAGGCTAACCACATCCTGCAGAACAGAGAAGCACCTCCAAGACCATGCCATGGGTTTGTACCCTACGATTTTTCCTTATTGGGAACTGCATCCCCTGGCCAGCCTCAATTCCACATGTCATCCCGTCTACTACCTGCTATCTTTCCACTTACGTTCTCCAGCACTCCAGAAATTGCTTCTAAAATCCCTGGATGGTTCTGTGTTCCCCACCCTCTCCATGCCCGTTTTTCTCCTTACCCCGTCTGTATGCTGCGGAGTATCCTCATGACTGATCTTTAGGTTGGCAAACCCTCCATCTTTGTTAAGCCCTCTCTCTATTTCCTCCCCAGCTGTACTACAGTGGCCAGAAAACAAAAGTATTCAGTTACTCTAGATGGCAATGTCTCCTCCTCCCCAAGGGAGGACTAGATGCCACCTAGCAAGCCTATTATACTGCTGGCCCCGCCTTTCTCCTAGAGTCTGGACTGATAAATTCTTGCTTTTTCTTCTTGCCTCCAATCTCAGCACCCCTTTACCATTTTTCACTCTCAGCTGAGGATAGTCTGGAAAAACAGAAACCATCAAGAAAGCATCCTCAGGCTCCCACCACAGACCTAATGTATTTGACTTGTGCAGGCCATCATTCTCTGCTTCAGAAAGACTCTGTCACTCCTGTTCAAGGCCAGCCCCTGGCATCTGATCCTGCCCTAGGATCAGGCCTTCCTCAAGGACTTCATCCTGGTGTCCTTTTCTCCTTCCTTCTGCATCATCGAGTTCCCGTCACTCCTGGATTATTCTGACTAGCTGGTCTAACAGCTCTTAGCCTTAAAAAAAAAAAAAAGGTTCCACCTCAAGCTGTCACCCCTCCCCAGTGTTACCTATTGCTCTACTCCTTCCACAGCAGACTTACCTGGAGGCATGGTCTCCACTTCCTCTGCCTGCATACTCATGCACTCTTTCAATCAAATAGTGTCCTCTGAGCACCAGTGAAACTGCTCTCATCAAGGTTATACTGACTTCTGTTCTGGCAGTTTCCAAGGCTGGCTGTTAGTCCCTATCTTATTTGACCTGTCCTCAGAGCTCCTGGAGTCCTTGCCCTTGAAACACCTTCCTCTCTGGCAAGGCATGGCTCCCATACACAGGGTTGCCTCTGACCACACTGGCCACTCCCCTTCCTCCTTTCCAGCTTCTCCTTACCCTGAACTCTACTCCTGGCATATCCCAGAGCTCATCTCTCTTTTGTCTTCTCCTTGGAGATCTTATCCACATGCCTGACTTTAGACATCATCTATACATTGTTCATCCCCAAATGTGTGTCTGAGAACCTGCAGCATCCAGGCATCACATTTGTCTGCTTAGTGTGCTACTTACATGTCTTACAGGCATCCAATATGTCCAAAACTGAGGTCCTTATTTCCCTCTCTATCTTGTCTCTCTATAGTCTTCTCACTTTAGTAAATAACAGATTCACTCATCCAGTTGCTGAGGCCAAATTTCTTTCTTTCTTTTCTTGGAAACTTACGACCAACTGGCACATTTTGTTGCTTCACCTTCAGCATGTATTTGTAATCTGAGCATTTTTCTCCATCTTTACTTGATTTCCCTGAGGAAATCAACTCCTCTTCCCTAGATTTTGCAACAGTCTCCTAACTGGCTTGTCTACCTCTTCTTGTCAAACCAGCAATGGATGATGAGGTCTCCTAGAAGCAGGGAACTGACACATTCCTGATCGTCTTAGTTTCTCATTGCTGAGATACAAGACTTACACCCACAACTGTAATAAGAAAAGGCTTATGGGTTCACAGTTTCAGTGCATAGTCAGTTGGCTCTAGGGCAAGGTGGTGTGACAGAGGTACATGGCAGAGGAGAAACAGCTCATGATATGGCAGCAGGAGGCAGAGAGAGACTGGGAGTAGAGGGAGACAGACCCTTCCAGGCCACGCCCCAGTGGCCCACCTCCTTCTACCAGGCTTCACCTCCCAGTGTTGCATTTAGCAATAAACCCTTCAGTACACTAATCCTCTGATGAGCATCACTCCCCTGTGACCCAGTCACCTCCAATTGTGCAGAGCCCACTTCAGGGTTGCTGGAGCTCCATGGAAGATTGTTGAGGTCATTCATTGCTTCAGAGTTCCCCGGCTGCAGAGCCAGAGAGTGTTGCTATCCTGCTTATTCTCTGCTCTCCATTCCACGAAGGGTTCCAGCAGGTTGCTTTGTGTAGTACCTGCTGGCTACGGCTCTGTTGCGGGCATTCAGTAAACAGTCTTCGAATAAAGGACCGAGTGATGGACACGCAGACCCTTGTTTACTTTCTTCTCTGGGACTTCATGCCAATTGCCATCTCAGTTTTGTTTTCTTCATCTGTTAAGGACAAAATTAATATCTTCTCATAGTGTGGTTATGAGGCTCAGATGAAATAGTTCATTAAAAAATTGGCACAAATATAATATCATTTATATAAAATATCCAAGGTAGCTAAATCCATGGAGACTGAAAGCCGATAAGGGTTGCTGGAGGCTGGAGTGGGTAAGGGCTCTCTTAGAGTGAGGAAAGTGCTTTAGAGCTAGAGTAATGCTCACACACTGATACAACTATTTAGTGATATGCTAAATGCTTCTAAATTACATGCTTCAGAATGGCTAAGAGGGTAAATTTTATGTCAGGTTAATTAGGTCATGCTACATGAATACCTCCATAATAAAATTCACAGTGTTCAACGTTTCCAGTTGAATCTTATGATTTCCTTGTTTCTAAAATACACTGAACCTATGCCTTCCTTGAAGCCTCCTTGCCCTACAGAAAACGATTTCACTTTCCTCACATTCATTATTTAGAAGTAGTATATATTGTCACCATTTACGATAACGAGGATACAAAAAGAAGACAGATGAAGAACCTATGTTTAGGATTCCAGACTTGTGAGAGAAACTGAAAAATAAATAGGTAAATACACACAGTACTGTGTGGGCAGGGTGGTGGGGGTGGAGGGCTGAGCTAGCCTGCAAGGGCATGGACAGGAGGGCCCATCATTCAAACGAGGGAGCGGCAGGGAAGGGCCTGGAGATGGGGGGAAGACACACATGAGGTAGGGGTTGGGAGAAGTAGGGACCCTAGGAAAAGGGAAACAACAAGGAAAGCCTGGGAGCGCTGTACATTCTAGGAATAGGAAACAGCTGGAGCTGTTGTGAAGCTGGAACCTAGTGTAAAAATGTAGAAGGCAAGGCACGGATGTGGGGAGGAGGAGGTAGGACTGTTGGTGTTGAGCTGGGCCTTCACCCTACCACACTCCAGGCCCTGCAGGAACTGGTCTTCACTCTCCAGCACATCGCCCTGTTAAACAAAGCTTGTGGGATTGAGAGATTTTTCAGAAGAGAAGGGTTAATGGAGCCATTATAAATACAGTTCTATCTAAAAAGGATTTGCCTTGGGACAAGGTGCTGCACCCCACCTGCCAGCCCCACCCTCCCCGCTCCAGGCCCAAGCAAGGACAGATAGCAGCTAGAAAAATGTAAAAACCCCCGCAGTGGCCCATGCCGGTACTCCAAGCGGTCGGTCGGAAGCCTGGGGCAGGAGGATCCCCTGAGTTGGAGGCCAGCTTGGGTTAGTGAGACTCTCTCCAAACAAACAAAAAGCAAATAAAAAGAAAACACCAGAGTACTTATTTTTATGAGGACAATTTAGGGAAGGAAGGCGCAGATGATACGCATTACACCCACACAGAGAAGCAGGCATTGCTCTGGATTACCTGGGGCTGTAAGCAGGATGCTCTGGGGTTTTTGGTTTTTCTTTTCTTTCCTTTTTTTTTTTTAAGGGAAGGGTCTACAGGGTGTTCAGGGTCTCACTACTAGATCGGACTGGTAGTGATCCGCCTGTTTACAGCTGCCCAAGAGCTGGGATTACAGCTGCGCGCCACCACCATGGGGGTTTTATGGTTTTAATGACATATTCCAGAAGATAAAAAAAAAAAGACTTCTGTTCTGGGCAGCCTGTAGCTTGTTACGGATAAACCTCCACCTCTCTTCCGTTCCACCCGTCTCAGTAATTAATCGAGGACTTCCGAGATTGTCTCTTATCACTTCACCGTCTCTGTAACTCACTCCTGCAGCCCTTGCTCCAGCAGTGCCCTGTGTCTCCGCGTGGGCTCTGACTGTCCTTCATCTTTCCAGCAGAGATTACATTTATTAAGAGGCTGCCCAGCCTCAGGCAGGGGCTGATTCCGGGAATCCACAGGCTCCCAGGAGAGCTTCCAGGTGAATGAGGAAGACAGCACAGGGAGAAATCAGTATGCGATAGGGACAGAAATGCTGCATTACAAAAGGTGCTGCAGGAGGCCCAGGATATAGCTCAGCGGCTCAGCGTCAGCCTGGAAAGCGGTTCCTGAAGGACTTGGAGGCAGCAGGCCAAGGAAGAGCAGCAAATCCCAAGGCAGCCGGAGAGCACCGCGGGTGGTGTGGTATCCGCAGCCTGCTGGCGGGGGTCCTATGCGCGTTGAGATCCAGGTGCAGGGTGGACCCTCTCTATCTGGACAGTCACGCATAAGCACGTGTTTGCAGGGAATTTTGGCGTGTCCTCGGTCCCTCAGGCCTTGGGAAGCATGCCCCTCCCTGCTCTCCCGGGCGCCAGCCCGCGCCAGCTTCGCCGCCTCCCAGGCACACAGGTCTCCAGGCTTTAACTCTGGACTTTGTACCGTAACCGGAAATCCACTTGTTTATCAGGGCCTCCAGCCCGACCAGCCGCCCACCGAGGTCTGCCCCTCTTAGGGCCCTCTGAACCCCCTGCGGGGTCCCAGCTGGGTCCGGCCCGCTCCGGGTGTTGTGGCGGAGTTGGTGGGGGGCGCCGCCGAAGCCGCCTTAGCGAGACAGCGCCCGCCCGCCCGGCCCTTCCGCCCCGCCCTCGGCCTTCCCACCTGTTCAGGTGCTGCAGCCCCAACCGGAAGCCAGCTCCGCCGGCTGTGCACAGTTCCTGAAGGTGGGAGCAGAGGGGGAAGACACTGGGGGTGTGATAGAGGGCAAGCGCAGGCTCTCCACGGATTCCCAGGAGCCCCACGGAAACTCCAGAGCTGGGTGGGGCTCTGCTTGTGTGACCTGGAGCGCTGGGGGTGGGGATGGAGGGCGGGAGAGGACAGTGGGCCGTGAGTCCAGAGGCTTTTTTGAGAAGTGTGTTTGTGACCTTGAAGGCCGCGTGTGTGTGTGTGTGTGTGTGTGTGTGTGTGTTCATGGAAGAATCTCAGACTGAGTGGGGAGGAAAGGAACAGGAGTAGAAGCTTAGCAAAGTCACACTGAATTCCGTTCATTTCAGCGTGACAGTCTCATGTTTAAAGGACTTAGTGCCCAGGGAGAAGTCCACCGTGGCAATTAAAGAATGCCTGAGAATGAATTAAAGAACCCTTACCCCTCAGGCCCGCGTTCACTTTCCCTCTCTCCTTCAGCTCCTAGCCTGTGCTGCCCAGGACACCAACAGTGAGCCCAGCCCACGTCCTCAGGGAGCTGCCTTTCTGGTAATTGCTTGTTCTGCCCGGGCTGTGCGGGACGGAACAGAGGTCAGCCACGGAGGTCCTAGGGCAATCCAAGGGTGTGTGTGTGTGTGTGTGTGTGTCTGATTTGGTGCTGAGGGATGGAGCCAGAGGGCAGTGAGTTGGGGGAGGGGGGATTTGAGCAAAGGAAGAAGTTGGGTCTGAGGGTCACCTGTGGGATTTGCAGGCATGGAAGGAGGAGCTGCGAATTCAGACACCCAAGGGCGGCGCGCAGAGCCTTTTTTTTTTTTTTTTTTTTTTGAGTACTGTACTGGGGATTGAACCCAGGCCCTTTGCACTGAGCTATAGTCCTTTTTATTTTGTGCCAAGGTCTTATGAAATCACTAAGTTGCAGGCTTCCTGTCTCAGCCTCCTAGAGTGTTGGGATTATAGGCATGTACTACCAAGCCAGCTTCTGGAAGGATTTTAAAGTGGGTGCTAGGATCCCCACTGGCTTTGGGTAGCCGACTAAGGTCAGGAAGATCAGCGTGGGGTTCCAGATGGAGGTGGTAGGCAGAACAGACCTCGCAGTGGGTACAGCGAGGGTCGCATCATTTGAGATGATTAGAGGAAGGAATGAGGGCATCGTTTGGGAATCTATAATAAATGACCGCACTTCCTGCGCTGGGTGCTTCTCTCGGTACCTCCTAGCCTGGCCACTGTGCCCTGGCACTCTGGCTCAGCAGCTTCACCTGTGACAGTGCCTAGCCCTAGCTGTTGCTCCTTCAGGTGCTTAGACTTTGGTGCTCCGTGCCCCGGTTGGAATGTGTGTTCGCCAGGCTTCTTCCAGGCTGTCCAGTCCTAGGTGATTCTC